>OMLM01008121.1:24768-45893 GCA_900302695.1 Helostoma temminkii
GCGTGGACTGAATACAAGAAATTTAATTTTCAATGTGCAACTAGGTTTAATATAACATATCAATTTAAGTTTTTCACTCCTATATTTTTTGTATTTTCACTTTACCTTTGCTATTACAAACACACAAAATGTCAACTCAGTTGCAACATGGCTGGTAGAGCTGCATTGGAGCTGGGCAATATCACAGCAACAGTGATTTATTCACAGTAGATATGTTGTTAAGTTCCCTTTTGGGTCAGCTAGAAGGGACAGAGCACAGACACTCCCATATTTTACACACCAAGGACCTAAGGGGGGTGCTGTTGGGTTCATTATGAGAGCCGGGAGGCTGCAGATTAATTCTGCTGTCTATAATTGGATGGCCTATCTCCGAGCAGGGCAGAGCTTATGTTCCCAGAAACTTGGCTGTGGGATTTTCCTGTGAACATACACAGGAAAATACTGTAACATAGCTCTGCACAGTGCGTCATAGTGTTTTGTGATTAAGAGTCTCAGAAACCATATTACTGTGCAATATCTTTATGTTTAAGCACAGAGTTCTTTGCTGTAGCAGTTGTAACAAGCTTTTCATCACTTTGGTAATTGCTAATGTTCCCCTTGTTCTTTCTCTCTTTTCCTTTCCTGCAGATCCCCAGCTCAAGGGTATAGTGACCAGGTTATATTGCAGGCAGGGATACTACTTGCAAATGAACCCAGATGGATCTCTTGATGGGACCAAGGATGACAGTAGTAATTCCTGTGAGTACCTTAATGGTGTCTGTTGGCCTTCTAGATCCAACATTTGATAGCTGTCCACAGACACTGAATAATTGCTAAAAAATGACACAATGAAATTAATTATTTGAAACTCTTATTATTTTAAAAACTTAGTTGGGATCGAAAGTATTCAGATGCCTTCACTTTTTGAAAGTTTTACTGTGAGGTATTGAAATATGATGTAATAATAATAATTGATAATAATCAACACAGACATTTTTTGAAAGGTTTGCAAATTCATTGAAAAAATTAAAAGAACTTGAATTTTATCATGAAAAGCAATCAATATTCACGTATTTTGCTTTAAATATCTAAACTGGGATCAGGTGCTTTCCGTTTGTTTTAAACATACTTGAGATGAATCTAGAACTTAACTGGAGTCTTCCTGTTGCAGATTTAACTGTTCAGGATGTCCTTTACAAAAGCACATATTTATGCATGTTTGGGTAGAACTCTAAGCATTATGTCTAGCAAAGTGCTCATCATACCATCTCTATGGTAAAACATGGTGGTAGCAGCGTTATGCTATGGGGAGGCTTCTCAGCAGCAGCGACAAGGGGTATGGTCAGCATTGTGAGGAAGAATGCAACTAAATAAAGAGACGTCCTCAAAGAAAACTTGCTTCAGTGTGCCTGAGACTGGGGTGATGTTAACCTTTCAGGTTGACAGTGATCATAAGCTTCAGAATCAGGCTTGAATGTCATTGAACATCTGTGGAGAGACCTGAATGTGTCAGTTCACAGGCTCTTTACATCTAATTGATGTAGCTTGAGAAAATCTGCCAAGAAGAATGGAATAAACTGCTTAAATCCAGGGGTGAGAAGCTTGTAGAGACTTACCCAAGAATGTTTGGAGCTGTAATTACAGTCAAAGGGCTTTCTGCACAGTATTGAATTAACTATGAATACTTATGTCAATTAGATATTTCATGTTTATTTAGGCAAAAAAATGTGTTTACACTTTGCTATTGTGGATTATTATGTGCGATTTGCGTTTTCCCCACTGTAAAATAAATTTACAATGCTATAAAATGAGCAATAAGTGAAGAGGTCTGAATGCATTGGCATGCTGTAGGTCTTCTTGTGCACAAAGGATTTTACTTTCAGGTGCACACTACTTTATACTTGCACACAATCTACTACTATGTAGCAGGTTTAGTTCATTTCTCCTGTTAAGTTTTTGATTTGTCCTTCAGGTGCAGAAAATGAACCAGCAACCTTTATAGTCAGCTTTAGGCCAACACTTCCCCTCATCACTTCTCTCAGCAGAAATGTCTGCTTAAATGGCAGCCATAGGATCACACAGATTTGCCCCCCTCTCTGTGAGAGAAAGTGGACCAAGAAACAGTAGGCATAACGGGGAGAAAAAGGTATTATTAGCTTGTTCTGCTCCTCTAGCGCTTCAGGCTAGGTGGTTAATTTGATTCCAGTGCTCGGTGCTAACACTAGCCTGACACTCTACGCTGTGTCACTTACCCCCTGTCAGAATGAGAAGGTGTGGCACATGTCACATCTAATAAGGACTTGAAATAGTGGGCATCACATATAGTGTGAACAAGAGGCATATCATGTCATTTAAACCGACTGAACACTATAATTTACATTTCTGAAACTGATCAAAACGCAGTGGTCATATTGTAGTTTAGACTCCAAACCTGCCAATTACATACAAGGTCAGCAGAGGTCATTATGTGCCTTAAATCTCCTACTGTATAAAGACACACAGCCAGGTCAAACATGTTGTCTCTCACCACTACAAACAATAGACATTACCTACCAGACCCAATGAGTCTGCTATAACAACAAAAGGGCTATTAAATCTGCCACGCACCAGTGGTGGCTGCAATTACAGCTACTTCTCAGGTAGCTCTGGGTGGCTCAGGCTATGCAACGCCGGTCACGTTCACCAGCCATACTGCAATTCATCTTCAGTGATTACCTAAATGCAACCACAAGCAATTGTATTATCTTTGCTTTGTCAAGCATTAATGATGGACAGCTTCCATTTGGATCATGAATTTCACCATAATGCTTTTCCCCAATGTATTTTATGTTCACTTAACGGTTAGGTCTCTTTATGGTAATGATGTTCTTATCTATGTATGTGCGTGTTTGCCTGTTTTTGCATGTGTGTTTTCCAGCTTTGTTCAACCTTATTCCTGTGGGCCTCAGAGTTGTCGCCATTCAGTCTGTGAAGACAGGGTTATACATCGCCATGAACGGGGAGGGCCATCTCTATACATCAGTAAGCACACTATTGCATTTTATTCAGTTCTATATAAATATTTTTTTGATTGTGTGTATGTATACTATATTTGTTTTACCTGTAATTGAAACATAGATGTGCAGCTGATGTGGATAAATGCTGGATAAAGTTTTCACTTTATGCATTTCCAATAAGGAGCTCTGAACATTTCTTATATATTTGCCATAGGATACATGTATTTCAGGGAAGCTTAGACATCCCATTAAGCAGATATTAATACCCACAGATTTCTATTCACTAGATTAAATACTCTCACATTTTACATCAGACAACATATTCCAGGAGGAACACATATTTCACTCTCTTACATGGGACATGTTTTCAGGATGTATTCTTTTGGTCTTTTACTCTATAAAATTGAATTAGATGTATTGTAGAGAACACTGTTATTCCATGACACATACTGTAAGTTTAATATAAAGTAAAGCACATCTAAAGGTAAGATTTAGGACATCTAAGATGCAGCCCTCCCCCCCTGCTGCTATATGTAGTCACCCACTGTTATTGACTATCTCTCTTCAAAATAAACTAGACTCCTGCCGACTAGACAGCCAAGAGGGTGATAAGACATCCCCAGGCACAGATAGTGCCTCTAGTCTTACTCCTCCACCCTGTCCACTCAAGTCATTCAAATCAATCAGCAGGAAGAACATTGGGAATAGTGTCCCTCTCCCAGACAAGAGTATCCATCAAAATCACTGTCTTTCCTTCTCTTTCTTGTCCTGATGTTCCCAATCCTCAAAGCACAGAGCAGGAATTGCCATCTTATTTTTCATTCTTTTCCTTGGAGCTTTAGAGGCACTATTTATCTTACTGTACAGTACACTGCTATTCCAGTGGCACTGCTCAATAGGGATTAGGAATTTATATATGAATTTGGGTACAGTATACTGCATAACACAAGAGGGCCTAATGTGTACAATTTGTCTTTTCCCCTCGCAGAAACACACTCCATCATATTTGATTGCAGCAGCAGGTTTCAGAATAATACAGATTTTAATACACAACTGTCATTGATGTTATTATTTATTCATTCAATTTATTCAAGCTAGACTGACTGAACACAGGACAACAAAGCAAAGGTAAAAGTCCAACATTTAGATAAACATTAATACTTACAAATCACACACATCACACAAAGCACACACAGTGATTACATTGTTTATACTGTGTCTGTGTAATACAGATATTGGAATCTGTTTGATTTAGTGCTACTTTAACACAATTTATCTAGACAGTTGATTTAAAGTCAACAAGACTGATGCATACATTAGCATTACAAACATTAGCTGTCCATCTGTCCACATACTGTACATCTTCAGTTTAATTAATTTTAATGTACTGTAGAGTACAAAAATAGTACAGGGCGTAGACAAAAAAATTATTTTACAATAAAGGACATTATGATCTAAAGCACAGTACTATACTGAACTAAGTAATACACAAAAAGACAAGTTATACCGCACGTGTTAGAACTTCAGTATATTATGTAATTGTCTTATCCAGCTCCAGTCAAGTTTTGACGATTCTTTTGTCCAACTTTTCTTTAGATAACAACACATTTGCACTTTGTGCACACAGGGCAATGAAAGCAACAGTTAGATACTCAAGGAATGAGGATGAAATTCGCAAAGTACCAAAACATCAATACAAAAATGCCACAACGTTTCATATAACCATTAATTTGATTCTTTATCACTGTATTTACACAGTTGTGTCATGCTACTTCACTTGTCACATTCCATAATTGTGTTTTTGATGCCTGCAAATTGATCACCAATGGTTCTGTGGTAAGACAACTGCTGCTATGAAAACTAAGCATCTAAGTGTTGATTGCCAAACACGCTTTACTGATTAGTGTAGCTAATTGCTGTTCAAGCTCCCCTGCTTGTGCAGTGTTTGTAACTGTGATTAAGCTATTGTACATCAGAGTCTTTTATCATCGAGAGTTGTGCTGCTATTTTGTCCACTAGTCTCTGGAGATGTTTGGTCCGGGCAGAAGTGCCGTGAAGTGAGTCTTGTTGAGCTCAGTCGGAGTGATGTTTTCCTTCAGCACAGTTTTGCTCTGCTCCTCTCTCACACAGCTCCTCTGCTCCATTTGCAGCTTATTTCTGTGCTAATGGACATTCTGATCAGACTCCACTATCCAGCCACCCACTCAAAAGATCTCTTTTTGCTCTTTAGTGTGTGAATTACTGTGGTAATGACAGCCTTGTAAAATGTTCTTCATCCTCATTTGTCTTCTCTATCCGTAGAGGTTCAACCACATGTCCCATTATCACTCTGCTCCTTCAAAAGCGAGGTTTTGACAGTCAACCTTTTCTACCCACTAAGGGTGTTTTAACAAACTGCTCTAAAGGTTATGTTAATGCATGAGAACATGCTGCTTTTGTTGCTTCTGTAAGGAGTTTCTGAGGTACACAGCACACATTGAAATTTACAAAAAAAAGACCTGTTTTTATTGGAAACATGAATAATTGTCAATATATCTTAATTTTCCTAAAGTCAGGTAATTTTCATTAACCAGAATTCACCTACACTTTCACAATATTCAATATATCACTGAAGCCTTATTGTGATGACGTACTTTGATGATGAGTGATACTTGAGGTGAAACTAAAGGAGAGTCCCGCTTCCAGAAAATAGATGGAAAGCCCATTCAGAGCTCCTGGTAGTGCATCATATTCTTTTGTGTGAGGCACCCAAGGCTCAGCATGTGGCCCGAATGACAGAGATAGCATCAAAGTGACTGTGCAGTCTGGCACAAAGGACACACCATGGAATAAAGGAGAGTTCAATCATCTCACCCCTTTTCAATCTGGTCCTTTTGTATATGAGCCAATAAACTCCCAGCTAATTTCTTCTCCCGGCTGCTCCCTGGATCAGGCATTTCTTCTGAAATGCAATAAGAGGAGAGGAATTCTCTGAGCTTTTTGTTGGAGGTAGCAGAGACATGACTTATGGTAGTCTCCAGATAACTGTAATGGAACTCTTTATGCAAAAACAGACCTTTTCAAACGAGATAAAACAACTTTAATTATTCTAAGGGGACTAAGATAGTAAATCTCTAAAAGTAAACAATGACATGCAGAGTTTTGTTACACATGATGAAATGGTGGTGACAGTCACTGTAACTCCCCAATGCTGATATTGTTGTCGTTTTTCTGTACTGCTAATATAGTCTCCTACCATCTCTCTAGTGTAAATGCTGGGCATTTCATGGTTGGCTGATTTTCTTTACAGCTAGTTCCTCATTCCCTCACTTCACTGGAGTCTCTCACTGCAGGCTTTCTTTATCAGGAACCTGCACTTGTTACTGCTACCTTTCATGATTGTCAAATTGACTGGCCACATCACTTGAGTAGTCCTTTTAGAAACGAAATCCTTAAGAGGACCAGTTGGCGTAGTGCAGTGGCTTTAGCTTCACTTGTTAGAGGCGATGTCATCAGCCACATGGACACAGAAGACTGAGGGCATCTGTTTCCTGTAGTTCCCAATTTAGCATGTATGAAGGCTTCAAGGAGGTTGATGTGAGAGATCCTTCAGTTTGCATCAGTATGAAAATGCAAGTGCATGGCGGCTGTGTGTAGGAAAGACTAGAAGAGAAGCTTATTTAGCAGTTGGTGGTGTGAAACCAAGACAGTCCTTCGAGAACGTTTAAATTAGGAGTCCCTCGGGATCAGGTATTTGATATTTTCCCTACATTCATCTTCATCTTTATATTCATCGTCTAATCTCGTGGACATTTTTAAAATTCTACCTATTAGGGACACCCTAAAGACTTGGCATTTCATGGGTGGAGAAACCAGCTTCATGTTAAGTTAAAACAACATTTCAATGAAAGATTGCAGAGGACTGAAATATTTAAAACGGAGCAGTTTAAGATGTGTGCACATCCAAGTTAATACAGTATCCCCTCTAGTTACAGTATGTTACACCATACATTTTCACAGCTAATACTGCTGATAGGATAAGCATGTCACTGACCTGGGGATACTAACATATTGAGTAAAATATTAATTTTAGTTGGTGAGGTAAATGCAGACTGCTGTTTCACATCAAACGAAATTTTGGTTCAACTGTCTGCCGATGGTTAAGAATAAGCGCTGAATGCATATTTTGACTTGGCAATTTAGTCATTCGGAAGAGGCTTTTATCCAAAGATCCACCCATGTCATCCCTTTAAGTGGTGACCAGGGATTAAGTTGACAGAAAGAATACATAATAAAATAGGACTTGAGCTTTTGAAGCTATGGACCTGCCGCATATGGAGAATACAAATGTAAATACAGGCACGTTAACGGATTTGTGACACAGTATGTACGAACACATACGTGTCAGTATCCAACAGATGGCTTTGTGTGAACATGTTTTATTGCTGTTGATTCAAGCCCGCCATGAATGAAAATGTCTGTCTCACAGTTTCATGGATGTTTTATGGAAAGATAAACAACAAAGGTGATGGGAAAGGAACATACTGAGTTTTTTTTATGCACACACACCTTTTGAGGTGAATTATTTATAGTATAAAGAAGTTAAAGTAGTATTCTCACATTTATAAAATATATGTCATTAAATTTGAAACATTCGCAATAACAAACCTTTCATCACGTTGTCATGGCAACATGAATGAAGGAAAATCAGTCATAAGTAATGAATAAAGTGTAATGTAATGAAATTCCCACCAGACATAACAAATAACTGAAATACAAAACTTTTCTTAATATGGTGAGGTGCTGTTGAAGCTTCCACCCAGACATGTAACCAATCAGAGAGCTCCAATATTTTGCTTAATTGCTGAGTTTCAGAACATTTTCATTTATTGTATTTCATAATGATGAATTTGTGAAGCATTGTGCAGGGTGTCATGAAGCGTAGAGAGAAACAAAAGGGAGAGCTCAGCAGAGTGGAGCGGATTGGTTCCAAGTCTCGTTGTGACAACTTTAACTGTATTTTTTATTTTAGTTTATATATTTAATTTTATTTATTTATCTTTAAGTGTGCATTTGATATAATAAAATGCAATATAATAAGTAATGAAAATGAAAAAAGTAATGAAATTCCCTCCAGGCCTTTAATTTCTGAAATAAAATGTTACAGTTAAGTCATAGTGACCTTGATTTTTCACCACCAAATTTTAAACTGTTCATCCCTAAATCTGAGTGAACATATTTAAAGAAAGATTTAAAGAAATTCCCTTATGGCATGCATGTGATGTTGCAGTTGCAAGAATGGGACAGATGTGAGGAAACACTGACCTTGACCTTCGACAGTCAAAATCTGCCAGTGCCAATTTAAAGAAATCAGATGGTCCTGAGATACTGCAACCAGATGAATCAGACAAATAGTTGTAAAGACTGCCTCTAATCATGGCTCTCACTGGCACTGAGGTATAATCTAATAGTGATGGATGGCAGGAGGGTACTCATCGCAATATTTTCACAATGCTCTGTTACCTATTGTACTTGCTCAGATGCTTTTGCCTCCAGAGGGGAGTCAGGCTCAGAGTTGAGGTGGGGGGCCCTCATTATTTCCAAAACGTTACTCTCTCCTGTCTTTAATGCATTGTCAATGTCAGGTAAGGTGGAGGTCACAAGGGCTGGAGGCAATGCTGCTTTATGCATTAATATAGAACGAGGTAGGTGACAACACTGAAGTGGTGAAGTGATGTTCAGAGCCAAAAGGACCTAAGTATAGATTAACTTGTCCTTCAGCCATTTATTGTCTCTGCTGTTATAAATGACTAAAGAATGTACACTCGTTTATATTATAAAATCTTAGTTGGAAATTTTGCACTGGCCATATACAGTATATTGATTTGCCTTTACTCTTTTGTTCTCAGTATGCCCTATTTGCTGTACAGTATGGACTTGTAACTTGGGTTTCCCCAGTGAAATGAAAAATTCTCCTCATAGTAGTAAGTTCCCCACCATAACGCAGGGAGTCAAAAAATGACTGTACCTGTGGGGATTATCTTTCTCTGAACAATAAACTAAAAATATGCAACACAAATGTACCTAATGTCTTTCCAGGTCAACAGCTTATGATCTTTTAATGTCACATCCCCTCCTGTTTCTCATTCAGTCTTTTATTACCCTTTACATATGAGGCTATTAAGACTCGGCAAATGCAGCTGTTTTCCGTATCACTGGCTTATGTGACACATATTTATAATATTATTATATACCATAGCATATAGCAGAGCGGTGACTGGATGTGCTGGGAAAACTATGAGTGAATATAAACACGTCACAAACATTCTCAGGCCAGATCATCACCATTAATCTGCAAAGCTTTGTGTCACATACCAGAATGCAGGAGGTTTTCAAGTTCAAATGAATTGATTTCCGTCCCTTTTTATTCCTGAGAAGTTTGCTACAGTAGTCCTGGAATATGGAAATCCTGGATGGAGCCTTGCATTAATTCAGGTAGAGTACTGCGGTCATGCTTGCATAGCTGATTGACATTACCTGCTACATCTGTGCGTCAGTACCAGCATTTTATTAGCTTCTAATAGCTGACTATATTAAGAGCTGTCTGAAATCTAAAAGGCAAATGTAGCTATACACTGTATGCAGTGTAGGTGTTTGCTATAAATGGCGAATTCCTTGAAGCTCCAGTATGTAACTTTTTTTCTAACATGTCTTGAAGAATGCCCCCAAACATATCTTTATTTAGAGAAGTGCTGTCATAGACTGGGTGTGTCTAGTAACCTAGCTTCAAGGTGTGCCCTGGGAGAAGGTGTCACATATTCATACTGTGAAAGTACAATGGGCACAAAAGGAACATTAATGTTTTACCGAGTAACATAATTGTTCAAATAAATGACAAGCCCTTCCAAGAGCTGTCATGCACGATTTGTATCAATGACTCATCTTTTTCGGTTTATGTGTTAGTTTTCCTTTTGGCTGGGTTCCTTTGCTTTGCTAATTGCCTTACCTAAGTACAACAGTCTCATTTCCTCAGCAATCCAGTGTTGTACTGTATAAGATCATAGCTGCACAATTATATAAATGTGCATGCTGGTTGCTCTGAAAGCCAACACAGGCCTCTGTGAGAATCGCAGAAGTTCCTATTCTGCAGCGCTAAAGCTGTTTATCTGTGTCTTTATGGAAGTATGCTCCAGCTATAGTTCTACTCCCAGGGAGGACTTTCTACCATGGTGGCCATCAGCCAAGTATCGATCCATCAGCTATGGCTTACACTGAATCTCCCTCATCCATCTGGGATAATCCTTACATCTCTATTAAAACAGATAAGCCAAAAACACACACTCGGAATGGAAAGGATGCTGCACAGATTGCTATAAATTATGTGCTACTGACAGATAATGAGAATACATGAAACTGAAAAAAAAAAAACAGATTGTGCATTGGTTTGTAAGAAGAAAAGTTTGAAGAAAAAAGGGGGAGAGGGAACTCCGAGGTGTGTTTGGCAGGGAAAGCCTTGCTGTGGTCAATATAATCAGTGTAGCCTGCAGACAATCGCTGCTTTTAGCCCCCATTTGTCTCTTGCTCCTACTTTTAAAAGCATTCACCATGTTGAGCAATACAAACACACCATCGATCAAAAGTGACAGCCTTTTAGTATTATATACTGTATATTAATTTAGGAATTTCTCCTCATAGCAGGTTAGTGAAAACCTTGCATCACATGCAGAGTACTATTACTTGTCCTATGACTGCAAATTAAATGACAGAAGAAATGTTACTCAATCCATCCCCTCTAATTACTTCTAAAAGATACTGTATGCCTGCTTCCATATGACAAACCTAATCTATTCATACTTTATGGGGCATGTTGCATTTGCCTATAGCTACTCCTACATACTGTACCTATATCTATGAACCTCCTCTACCTACATTACCACCAAGCGGTCTGTAAGGCTGCCCTTACTACAGTATTTTAAAATGTTGTTCATGTCACAGATCACTTCCACTGTGATTCTTTATCTGTCATCTTATGTGCCTCTTTTAGCTTTAATTGGCACATTATCTTGCAACATGTATTCACAGCAAGCAAGTACTGCAAAGCCTTAGGTCACGTCTCCTTGTTTGAGTGCAGTTTTTCTTTGACACTGTTAAAACAGTCGATCTTTATCCTGTTTAGATTCATGCTGCTGGTGAAGACACATTTTTATTTTTGTTGGTGCGTATGTGTTTACACCACTGAGTAGCAGAATGAAGGAGGAACAGAAGAAGAGTAGGCGCAAGGAACAAGCAAAAGCAAGATATTTTTTTTCATCTTTGTTCCTCAGTGAGACCCACATTAATGACCCTAGTTCTGGTCTAATTGCTTTCCCAGTGTGTAAATGTCAAGCACCATGCAAATACAAATGGCATACTTGTGCTTGTTGCCTCAAGAGCCATGTAATGTGCAAATGAGCAGTAGAAGGACAAGAGCTCGTAAAGCAACAAGTAGTCCTCAGGAACTCTGTATCCAAACAGTAACAGGACATGTATCACTTGCAAACTCATATACTTAACCATTCTCTTGGCTGGTTGTTATCATGGTGTAGGCATTTAAAGCCATGTACTTAGCAAATCCAGATGTTCAACCTTGTTGGACTTTATGTGAAAGGATATCAGCTGAGTTACCAAATGTAGCGTTAATGATGCACACTGTGTAGAGCCCGCAACCCACTGCCTAGTTTTTTTTAATAGTATTTAAAGACAAAAATAAAGGAACATGATAAAAATAATGAAATCCAGATTAAACAAATGTCAATTATCAGATGAAAAAATATCTCACAAATGCAACCACACAAGTGTTTATCTGACATTTAAACCAGAGAACACCTTTTTGAATGTTGTTGCAGGGGTCTGGTTCTCAAGCTCATTTACATGTTTATTCATTTTTTTTGTACTCACTTTGTATTGTGAAGCTGCTGAAAGCTGTCATTACTACAAATGGGCCTTGCTTACTGCTAATTGAATTGAACAGCTTTGGTTTGCAAAAGGTAATACCGCAGCTTTTGAATTATTGGGGACATGAAATCTGGGTGGACTGTAGTTTATCTGATTTGCTCTTTTTGAAATCCATTTATTTTTCAGTGAAAATCTAGTTAAGTGAGATTTGGTGATGAGCGATCAACAAATCCATGACAAAAGTCTAAAGAAGATTTGTGGGAGATATTTGTCTTGCACTGCTTAGGGCTATCGTAGTAAATGCACTAAACAATATATTGACTGTTCACTGAGTTTTTGGCATCAAGGAATCATTTCAGATGTGAATTCTTGAGGGTTATAGATATTTTATCATGGTGCTAACCTCAGAAGTGTGTGAGCCCTGCTAGGCAGGTTGCAGGTTCAAGTCTGCAGTTCTAAGTAGCTGATATGCGAAGGACGGAGGCTCTTTTGCTCCAACAAAAAAGCCCTCAATGCTCAGTCTTCTGGCTAATATAATAGCTACAGTCCTTCCTTTTCCACTGCAAGAGTTCTTCTTTTCTTTTCTATTTCCACCCATGAAATGAAAGTAACATTTTATCAAACTTCAACCCTGAAGCTCTAAGAATCAATACAGCAAGAGATCCGGCAAAAAGGTTGTAAATAGTAAAAATTGATTGTCTTAAATCTAAACTAAGCCTCTTTCAAATGCATCTGTGTGGCTCCCCACACTGTGGCCATGTCAACATAGCAACTCTGCTCATTCTACATTTATAGTTATTAAGTTGAAACTGTCAGAAATGTGATAATTCTATGACATGTGCATTATCAAGGTCATTGTGGGCGGTGGAGTCGTACTGGAGTACGTTATGTTAAGAGGTGTCTCTAATGTTTTGGCCTCCCTTTTTACATCAATGAGAGGTCCACAATATTAGAAGCACCTCTTAATATAACATATTATTCTAGTACAACTCCACTTTCTTTTACAGAAATACTATGTCTCTCCTCTAGTAAAAATAGCTGACCTGTACATGTAAGTGTCCTGTACCATCTTGTGGTTACTCTGCTTACACTGCAGCTTCACTGCAGAGGCCAGCGTGGCAGAGGAAGTTATTGTTTGATACACCCACACACATTATTCCACTAGAAAGCTATTCATAATAGAAAACATGCAGGCAGAAAAAACAACATACATTCATATGGCTGACTGAAAAATACAAGCACTGGTTTTATATCTGCACTTTTAAACTCATCACTACAGAATATTTGAGATTGACCCAAAAAAAGGTAAGGAAAGGTTTCTCATGCTCACCAGAAAGTATTTTGTGCATATGCCATGTGCATAGGAACCATTGCTGTAAATACAGGTGTTAGATTGGTCTCTTATTTTCATTTATGCAAATGCAAATACAGGAGTTCATTGTCACCAGTATATTGTGTCTGAACAACACCTGAAGTCAATTTGTGTCTTCTACACTATCATGCCAAAAAGTGATTCACTCACTGCCAGAAACTGATTGTCGTCCCCAAGAGCACACACAGTGTGTTGAAGATGCATCATCCAGTTTGTGCTGCTTTTATTGACAGCTGTTTTTACAGCGGGCTTAAATTCACAAAAAAAATAATAATAATAAGGTGTCTCCATGGTACTAAGTAGGGTTTGTTGTAAAACAAGAGTTTGAGGATACTGTAACTGAATGATTGTGATAAAAGCCAAAGGAAGCCACTGCAGTTTAGAGCACAATAAGGATTCTTGGACTATACTGAGATGATTGTATTCTACATTTACCTGTCAAATGTGGATGAGTTTTATTCTCAACTTATGAATGACATGACTGTACAGTTTCAGAAATGGCACATTTACCTGTATATATGTAAAGGTTAAAGTCAAAGCCCAGTATTGCGCTTGTACATTTGAAACTAGTCCATAGTTTCTTTATATATCAGTCCACATATCAAATTTTTCTCTTGCTTTAAAGAACCATGCTATGTTCAATAAATGCTTGAACACCTCTGGTCACTGTGTGTTGACAGAGAGCATTTGTCCCAGCTCATCAACAGTGAAGGACTTATGGACTTGAGTGGTATCAAATACTTTCACAGTCTGTAGCACCAAGCTCCTAGAGCTTGACTTTGGATTGCTCCTCATTCCAGAATTACCCAGGGTGAGGGCAGTTGGCAGGTGAGAGGATAATAATGAGCCTCTGGCTTAATACCACTGTGATAGTTGTCCCTTGATGCAACTGCATATTATAGTATGTGTTGTGTGTCCCTATGCACCAAAGAGCACTTCTGAGAAATATGGTTGTTTTGGAATCTCTGCATGACGTAATTAAAGGGGGGCATGGAGAACTGGGATCACAAATCAGAATTTTCCCTGAATCCCAGCAGAGTGCAGGGACTTGTAACCCGACCGGGCCTCTGTCAAAGTCTTCCTGCAGAGGCAGCTGCTTGTAGTTGTGGCTCTTAGATCATCATTGCCTGTCATGATGTCAATACTAGACAGTTGCAAGAGAGTTTACTTCCATAGCAAAAACTGATATATTCTACCTATATTCTGAGGTAAAGGAGTGCTCTAAGAGATTTTCTCCAGATGATTTCCTCTTGCAGTAACAAAGCATGATCTCAAAGCATGCTAGTTATGTTATTGAAAGTTGAGTTGTATGTCCACTCAGAGATATTAGAGCCATTTCCAACTAATTAAAAGTGGACACCCTTATGGAGCTAAGGCCTTTTAGAAAATGCTGACAGTGCTGCTCTTTAAGACTATCACTGAACCGTTAATTTGTGTTATGAAAGGGAGACTGTTAATAGACACAGTAGCTGTGGTCCTGAGCTGGCAATGCCATTGATTAGTATTCTTTCCTTTAAATTGACCCCATTTCGCAGTGAGATAAATTATATGTATTGGAATAATGTTTCAGAGAGTGATAGTTTCAGCTGGAGATGATAACCACCGGCTCAAACATGGCACTCCCACTCATTCCTACAGTACTGTGCCCACCAACAGTTTATGAAGAGCTTTAGTGAGAATCTGTTCATGTTTTCATCCCTATATGTTTAAATTCAATGTGTGGCATTTGGAAAAAAAAAAAACTCACTGACTGTCTGATTGACAGGATTTGGCTTGTGTTTGAACAGCTGATGGGCAGGCCAGTTGGTCTTGTGTTTCGTTTCTGGCGTACTGGTTGAATCACTCAGCCTTCCAGCTGTAGCCACGCCACATTTGATCCTCAGAGAGAGACAGGCTGTTTGGGAATCCTCTACTGTCTTCCCCTCATGCACAGACGCTCACGCTGAGTGCTCTGGCTGCTTGTCAACAAGGTTTCAGGAGAGATGGACAATGAAATAGCCACTACAGTCGAATAACAAAAATACCCAGGGGCAAGCAGGATTGTCTATAATATTCTATTATATATTAAAACAGCCACTTTAAAGAAATGATCACCTTTCAGTCTGGCTCTTTAGAGCTGTTTAGGTTGACGGGCTTACTACACTGCAGTTCTGCAGACACTGCAAGGTCTGGCATGATTATAAAGTCAATCTTCACACTAGGGGATAATGGTGTGTGTGTGCTATAACCGGGTTAAATGTTCCTAATGCTAGCACTAGTTGTTTTGTTCACTTGCATCTAGTTGCATCTAGTTTTCATAATATTTCATAATATTACCATCCACGAGGACCTATGGCATGCTTATCAGAAGCACAGACATTAATAGTCTGTTTGCTTTGATATACAGTGTATAGTGAAAGAGTTAAAGTCTTGTTCATAAGTGAGAATAAAATGGAGCATGACATTAGTGCAGGTGCTGTGTTGGACTGCTGCGGGGAAGAGAGAGCTCAGCTGGAAGGTCAGTCTACGTTCCAACCTTCATTCATGGTCACGAGCTTTGGTTAGTGTGTGAAAGACGAGACTGTGAATGGAAGTATCCAAATTAAGATTCCTCTGTAGGGCAGCAGTGCTCAGACTTAGATGCTGCTCTTTCACGTCAAAAGGAGGCAGTAGAGGTAAATTGGGCATTTTATCAGGATGCTTTCTGGGCAACTTCCATTGGAGGGTTTCTGTGCACATCCAACTGGTTGGAGATCTCAATAAACATGTTGGAGAGATTATTTATCTCTTCTGCTAGTATCCACCAGGAGGAGCTGGAAAAACATTGTTGGGTGGAGGGACCTCTGGACCACCACAGGAAACATGCTGCCCTGTGACATGACTCTGGATAACTGACAGAGAATAGATGAATTGATTGATGAAGAAGTAAACACATACCGTAAAACGTGCTTATGGTGAAACAATGACGCATTTCTGTTAAATGCAACTTGGTCTTATATATGTGCAAACAGGCCCTACATCTCTCAAAGACTAAGATTTTTACATCTCACACAGTAAAATGGCAGCTAATAGACACCAGGAATGGTTGATATAATACTGAAGATTAGTTCTTATTTGAAGTATTAATGTATTCAAACATGGAAAACCATGTTTTACCATAGCTGCATGTAAAAAGGTTTTGAGAGCTTTTTTTCTCCCAATGTGATGCTTGAATGTGTCTTTGTATGCTCTAAAATTAAGACAAGAAACATTCACATATGGTATCATTCATGCTGTTATTTTTAGGCTACACCATCTCACTCAACTAATAAGGAAGATACTTGCACATCCTAAATGCAGTTATGTATTATTGGCAAGACTTTTCATGCTACAATACTCTATATATGTTTTATTCAACGAAAGAGGCCAAATTTAACTTACAGTATATGCATAGGGATGTGTGCAACGACCCAGGGTGCTGTTTGGGACTCCTGACAAACTGTCAACAACAGCCCTGACATTACAATTCCTGTTATGTTCCAAGGACGCTGTCAAGCTTTGGACTCCCTGAATGATTCAGGCTTCCCATCGTGCCAACAACATACCTAGCTTCAATTAAACCATGAAAATTTGTGTGCACTTTGTATTTGTGATAAGAGGTGGTGCTCAAGCACAATTTCATGCCAAAACGGATACAAAATTGCACCAACCATGGTTGTGCTGATCCACTTGTTCTTTACAAGGTGTCAGTTTAGAGCCACAAAATTGCCAAAAAACCAAAAGCGCAATACATGCAGGTGTACAGTACATGACAAAAATGCATTGCACCTGTGTTTGCTCTGCCTCAGCTATTATTAGAATATAGCCTTTTGTCTTTCATGCAGAAGGGGAATTAATAGCTGTGTTACTAAAATTCATATACAGTTTAGCATTTGCCTACATTAAACTACTTTAGGCAGAGTATGGTACCTGAGGACTACCTTTTTTCCAGATGTGCCCATTCTTGGACACTTGAGTATGTCCTTCAGGCAATTCAGTTGCTATTTATATTTTTCAAAATCTGTTTTGTGCACCATTTAGCTTTTGACTACAGGAAACTACAATATGTAGAGGATACATAAATGTAAGGGTGTCTTTGATAGTAGCGGCCAATTACAACCTTATAGTCACAATGCAGTGTTTTTCTTCAGACCTGATGGAAAATATAGAATATCACCGGTATTATTCTAAGGTTATTCTACATTGAGGTTAATTGCATTTATCCTACAAGTTGTATTTTTTACTAGTGTTTGTTAGATGATCACTCAGCAGTAACCACAAATAAAAGTATCTCCAGAAGCTTGGCTATCAAAAATACACCAGACACCAGTACCACTAAAAATAAAATACCATTATTAACATCATTAAGAATAGAATCCAACCCTGTCTCCTAAAAATTATGTTCCTATACAACTAAACTGCAATCCTGATTATGTTTTCCTGAGAAACACAATTGCAATTGGATTAGGTTTTTGTAGAGAATGTAATCATTATGTTGTCAGGTAATGTGTTTTATGAATGAACGAATGAAATTGGTGGATGGTGAGCGTAAAACGCGCAAGAGTGGAACTCTGCAGACCAGAGTTTAAGAACAGAGTCCTGCATGAGGTTAGATTTAGGCATGAAAAATACTTTGTTTAGGGTTAAAGACAGATCATGTTTGTTTTCTAATTTTTATGCAGGCATTGTGTATGAAGTGATCTGTTACATTTTTCGCTAATACGCAGCCCTGACCCTAATCCAGTGCCTTGAGTCCCTGAATCCACTGATATAACAAGTAATAAAGTTTGAGTCACATATTGACATGTTTAGATATTTTATTGGAAGAGAAAACCTAATGTTGTTCGGTCGGATAATCTGGCAGACAAAAATGCTTTGCCTTTGACATTTCATTGATATGTTAAGGATCGACTATTTGCGACTTGTCATTTACATTAATTGTGAACACATGGTTACAGAAAACGTAATCCGGTTTCAATTGCGTTTCTCAAGAAAACTTAATCAGGAGTCCAGTTTAGTTGTATAGGAATGTAATTTAAGACAGGGTTGAGAAAACACATCTAATGTTAAAAGCAACATTAACACTCTCTTGATGTACAGGTGTTGGAAGGGTTAACAAAAAAAGACAGGTCTTTCATTTCCTAGATGCTGCCATCTATTCACATAAACCAATTCTTACTAAAGTTTAGAGCTGAGGATGAATTTAAAGTGCAAAGTAGCAAGAGAGAGTCATCGACAAGTGAATCAACAAAGAGCGGACATGCACTTTCTCTAAAAAAAAAAATCTGGGACACTGTTCCTGGGGGTGTAAACAACACAAACAGTGCAGCGACACAAAGACAGAAGCAGCCCTACTGTGTAGCTGCACCTCACATTTCTCTCTGTATGTACTCTGTAAGCCTGGCTTAAAATGAATATCTTTTCTTTTTGTGTGTGCTTAGACTTGGAATTGTGTGTGTGCGTATGTGTGTATGTGTGTGTGACATAGAGGTATGCCTGTCAGCTTGTTGCAAAGCGCAGAAAGCTGGCTTTCCTAACAAGGGATGACTAGCCAATCTAGCAAAGAGCCTAGCTGCTTTGACACCGATCTGGCACCAATTTACTGATCAACAGCAGCAGATTGGACAAATGCACACATGCAGTTGAAACCCCGCTGAGGTAGTTGTGGGTGGATGCACTTTCTGTGTTTGCTCACAAACAGGTTCTCCTTCAATGCTGTGTTTTTTTTATTTGGTATGAGCAAAGTATTTTTTTTTCTCTTGCAGACTTCGCTGTTGCTTCAGCGGTTTATTCCAAAGACACTTTCCAGGCTAGCTAGCTTACTCAGTGTGACTCACTGACTGACCCCAGTAACAGCTAATCAAATCAGCACAGTGACCATTTTCAGCATTTTACCACTTCTTTCACTTGATGGTATACAAAAGTCCTAATTCATGGATGGAAATGTCTTCACAGAGAAGGCAATTGATTGAAGACATCAATAAATCTTGAGTTTTCTTATTCTACCAAAAACACTTGTGTGTGAGGTGTACAAATTGTGTTATACTCAGTTTAATCAATAGTTTTACTGCAACGTTGAATTGCACTTTTAAACATTTTTCAGAGCAGTTTTTATTGACTTAACTTCAAAGTATTTAAAAAAGGCTCTTATTTGGCCAGCAGAAAACTTCATACAAAGAAAAATATCCTGTTTAAACCCACATCGTGACCTAAATTTTTATTTGGGATTGCATACTACAGGCACTTCTGTTGCCACTACTTCTGATACTTTTGTGTGTAAGAGAAATGAGTCTGCAGACTTGTCTGGGTCAGTGTTAAATGGTCTCTGCCTCGGGGAAACTTTATTGAACACTTAAGTGCTTCTGGTGCCCAAACACCTTAAATGTGTCACTGTCTTTAGTCATCACTTGAGAAAAAAAGTATACTGAAGTGTAATGTAAGGGCAAACATCTTTTGCTCACTTCTTAAAAAAGAAAAACAATTCAAACAGCAAGACCATATGCACATGGTCTTATGGTCCTATAGGAATGAGAAATAAAGTCATATTTCACCTAGTAAATTAGCTTTAAGACACTGGAGTGCAGGAGTGCAGCCTACTGGCTCACTGTTTTATGACTGCAGAGACTGAGGTTTTTGGTTATTTATCTACTTCAGTGGATAAGAAAATAAAATGTCTTTGTCTGCAGAGTACAAAGGGTACTGAAAATACACCATATATCTCAACTGAGATGGCAGGATGGAAAATAAGTTTGAAATAACAAATGCTTTATTACATGGCAAAAATTGCAAGACACATTCCTTTAACACTGATTTTCAGGCCAAGAAGTGTCACTGATCTTACTTTGGGTTCTGTCCTGGTTTTATTCTGTCACCTTTTTTTGAGTAAGCACAAGTGTTCTGACACCTTCCAGTTATTGTCATCTACTGTCCGTACATTACACAACAACAACTGTACACAAGTCCAGATTTCATGTTCGCGTCATGTGTATTCAGATCACTAAACGAAATGGAAAGGAGCATGGATACAGAAAAGCAGATTTCATAGTGCGCACAATTCATCCAGCTGCGTAATGACAACTCTACTCATTACTATTTGGTTCCTGACCTCACTTCCTCTTCTGGATTTGATAATCAGACAGGTCTGCTGAAGCCCCCACTGTCTGCACACACTGTCAACGTGACTCTTATACATATGAGAGTGACTTAGCATTGTGAATGCAGCTCAGCTCTCTGGAGGTTGACCTTTTTCCACGGATTAATAGGTTTTATGCTAGCTGTATTAATAAACAATTTCTTCGTTTTCACAGTGGGTAGTAAGCAGTCACTCTGCATTTTAATGTTCACTCCCCTACCCCCTTTCCTTCCCTGTATGAGCCTCTTCTCACCTACTTTTAGGCAGCCATCCTTGGCATTCATGACCTGTTTTGTGTGTGTGTCTGTGTTTTTTCCTGAGGATGTTTGTTTCAGAGCGACTCTTTTTGCTCTCTTGTCGTTTAATGCCTATTCACTGTTTCCAGGGCTTTTTATTTTAAACTCCCACTCTCTCCATCTGTCTGCATCCATTTGGCTCATTTTTTATCTGTTATTTTCTGCAGAAGCCGTCTTCCTCCCCGATCCTGCCCCTTCCCCTCAACCACACTTCTGCTTTTTATTCCTGTAACTGTTCATCTGTCCTTTATTTCTGTCCCTGCGTTTTTTGCTTTGGTGACATGGGCTGATTATGTGGGGCTGAGCAGTTTTGGCCTCCACGCTGTCTGTGGCCAAGGTCAATTATGGCCTTCCCATTCAGAGCATAGCCAATCACGGCCAGGGAGCCATTGATGTGGCACGGCAGGCAGAGAGATCGAGGAGGAGGAAAATCAAGCATT
>OMLM01008121.1:45924-58557 GCA_900302695.1 Helostoma temminkii
TGGTGTGAAAGTGTGTGCTGTGTCTCCTTCTCCTTCTTCTTCAATGTCACCCCTAGGAATTCCCTAAAATATTTATAGTTTGATGCTGTAGAATTATAGAGCTAACAAGCTTCTTTAAAATGATCACATGAAATACTCCCTCTGCTATATCAAAAAAAGACTTTTGTTATTTTTATGTACAACAATATGAATCTTAAGGCAAGTTAATGCTGGATGATTGGATCATATGAACTGTATGCATAGCTCTGATGGGGATGCCCAGTGCCTTCCTACAGTAACGTTATTGTCCTGGAGTGCCTCTGTTACCATGGAAACCCAAGAGCAAATGTGTTTGTTATGTTCTGAGCTCTGGGAAGAAGAAGAAAAAATCCAGAGGTAGAGAAAATGTTTATTGAAGAAAAGCACAGTAAGGAGCGTAGGTAAGGAACATTAGTTCAAACATGTCAATCAAAGTGAGAATCTCACTGTAATGTTTAACAAGCTGAGGCACAACCGTTATCATGTTTTATATACAAAGAGTTGTTTATATGTTACATTTATTGATAGAGAATTGTTACACAGGGTCAGAGAAAGATTACTGTTGAAAGGAACATTTTCCACCTTATGGTCAGACGCACTGAAGTCACACCTTTTTGAATTTTTAATGTCGAGCTCCTTTGCTCGAATTAAAGTATCTATTTGTACAGTTTACTTGACTGCTTGCACCCAGGAGTGATAAAACAACATTACTGCAGTTTAAGTGGCAGGGAGACATTAACAGTAAAGCTGCAGTCTGTACATCAAGAGCTCACCAATGAGCTCATAAAACCTACAAACTACAGAGGTGGGTGATAATTCTCTCTGCTTTGTCACTTAATTATAATTGCTAAAGACTCTAGTGTGTTTGCGCCTTTCTGAAAGTCTTTGTGGAATACCGTTTACAGTTTCAACATAATCATTTCAACATGCACAATGCAAGGTCAATGAGATGGGTTGTCATTAGCAATAGTTTCTAATGTGTTAAGAATTATTGATTATAAGTGGGGGGAAATTACAAGTCTCTTTTGTTTTGTGGCGAAAAAGGGAAAGAACTCGCTAAAAGTTCTCGTCTCGTCATTGATGTCGGCCACTTTAAATGCAATCAGCGAACAATGTGTCTAAAGTCATCTTCAAATCAAACTGATTACGTGGCTGTCAGTGTTACATTTTTATTCACCATCAAGCTTCATTCCACAAACAAACCTCCTCCACTTGCTCTGCCTGCGTAAACAAAGGCAGACTTTTCGTGCGTCTGTGTGAAGGCGTTTGATTAGCCACAATTATGGCCTTGGCACCAGCTTGTATGATTACTTTGACTCGAGGCTGTTTTGTAGGTGCTGTATTAGTAATCAGTGTTGGGCTAAACCTGGACCTGCGTCAAAATAATGTGTCTAATTACAGCAGCCAACCAACCTGCGGTGCAACTCACCTGATGAGGGGAAAAAGTGGAATTAATTACCTAAATTGAAGTAACTCAGGGAACCATGAAGGTAAAACTGTTTCGGCTTCTAATCGGCTCAGTAACAGAGTTTGCTTCGGCATGAAAAGAGCATGTTTAAACATTCTTTCCGGGAACAAAGGTGTTTGCTTTAACAAGTGAAACAGTACAATGAAGACATGCGCTCTGTGTTGTTGGCTAAAGATCAACCAAGCGAGTATATATTAATTATAAACCACAGCCCTCCCTTGAGATAAGACGTCTCTCATATAATTTGTGTCCAATAAGTTGTATGTGTTGTTTGCAGTTGGTTGCAACTGACTCTGTCACCCGTGTCCTGGCAGACAGGACACAGCCCAGCCTTCCTGACAACTTGGACATAATAAGTAGCTATTTGATAAAGTTGCCACTGACACACAATCAATCATAATGAGCACGAAAAAGTGAATAATGATGGGGTCAGACCTTTGCCTCATCCGATGGGAGGTTTTTGTTGCTTCAGCCTGCTGTGTGTCTGTCTGTCAACGGATTGTTCTGCTCAGCCTCTGTGGTCTAAGGAAACTGGATTAATAGCTCCGATCCTAATCCCTACTTTTGCCTCTGGCATAGTCAAGTTAATTCTCATATCTAATGTAATTGTTAGTGAGACAAGCAAATTCAGAACATTTCCCCACACATATCTGTAACAGATCAACACTCTGACCTCCCATCGCCCACACTGACAGTTTTGAATGAATTTTCTGACATATCATCTAATGCTGTTGTTATGCACCATGCATTTGTGCCTTTCAGAAAACCCCATGAGTCCTCAATCAAGGATAGAGAGGACACTCAAAATACAGCCGGGTGCTTCTCAGGATCATTAAGGTCTATCCGCTCCTTCCTGCTCAGCTCTGCTTTCAGCTGAATACCGTCTGGAGGATAAGCTCTGACAGGAGTAATTCACCAAAGAGCTAATTATACCATAATCATGGCACAGTGTGTCCTGTGTTCAAAATTGAGCACTTCTTCCATAAATAATGTCCTGTGAAGCTACAGTACAGGAGATTTTCAGACGGAGTGCCTCAGCACAGTAACTGCACAATCAAAGTCCAGTGGAATTATTCAGAATTAAAATAATCAGGGCACATTAGCGTGGTGACAGTAGAGAGAGCACTGTTGGTCATCTGGTTACATCTACTTGATGAACAGGCAGAAAATATACAGAGATTTGTGGTTTTCAGATGAATAATCTTCACCTGATGACTTTTTTTCCTGCTAGGTTGATGTTTGTGGTTTGAATGAAATGTTTCAACAGCTGTTCATTGGATCGCCACGTATATACATAAAGAGATTCATGTTCTCTTTAGGATGAACTAACCTCCCTCATCCCTTTACTTTTCATCGAGCACCATCATCAGGTCAAAACTGTACTTTGGTTTAAATAGTTGCACAAATGATGACACTTGCATCTGCCTCATCTACCTCTGCTTTTGTTGTGTACTAATTAACAGATGATAGCATGCTAATATATCCAGATATTAGGGCAAACATTATGCCTAATACTATTGCCATTGTAGCAATGTTGACATGGTGATTGTGAATATTGTGATTTCCACTTTGATTTTATTTTGTCACTATTTTTTGTCACATGATGACGAGACATTAAAACATGTCTTTATCAGAAAGGTAAGATAGAAATTCCAAAATGTGTTAAATCTCCAATCTGCTTATTTGTTGCAAATATATTCTGGGACCTTCTTCTCTATGGCCCCCGACGCTCTCATACCCTGAGAAAAGCCACCGTGATGTAGGATATGTCAGAGGAGATTTACATACACTGCGAGTTGAGCTAGATCATTGTGAATAGCTCACAAAAGAAGTGGTGAAATCCTCCATTGTGATGAGTGCGCTTTGATTAATACACCACAATGAATACCTTTATTTTTAGCGTGGCATGGCGGACAATGGCAGACATGCTTTTTATTAGTCCTCTGGTTTACAATGAAAAAGCAGCAGCAGAGAGTGATATGGTGCCTTAATGTTTATTCATCATTGTCAGATTGAGACGTTAATTATGAAATACTGGTTCTGTAATTATGGAACCAGTGTTCATTATGATCACTTGGTTTGAACACTGGTACAGAGTTCAGAAGGGCAGTCATAGACAAGGACAGACAGAGACAGAGAAAAAGAAGAAGCATTTGGGAGTTGCTGACTTCTCCCATTGTCAGGTGCTGGGGTCAGAACGTAACAACATATACTTTATATAGTATAATATATACTTCCTGTCGTGCACATGAGATAATTGACAAACATGTACTCTTACATCTGATGTCAAGGTTAAGGCCAAAAAGAGAATGAGAGTTGCATTTCATCTGAGCAGGTTATTAGGCTTGGGTTAAATCAGACATGATTATAGCAGCAGACTTTTTATGACATGTGGTATGAAGGTCATTCAAACAAGCAGGGCAGTTTCAGAGCCTACATAATATTATTCTGTACACTGTGTGTGTAAAATAAAGATTGGGTTTGTCCTGGAGACTTCCATACCATAAAGGTCAGATGCAATTAATGAGTCTGACATCTGTTTCGTGCTTATGAACCATGAATTACTAATTTGAGTCCTCTGGAATATATCATATACATTTTGTTATAGTCAACTGAAATAAAGACTGAAAAAATTTTACAAAGTGTCTGGTGCCTGTTTATGTTTTTACAGGAACTCTTTACGGCAGAGTGCAAGTTCAAAGAGTCGGTGTTTGAAAACTACTACGTGATCTACTCATCCATGTTGTACAGACAACAGGAATCGGGGAGAGCTTGGTTCCTAGGGCTCAATAAAGAGGGCCAAGCCATGAAGGGGAACAGAGTGAAAAAAACAAAACCAGCTGCTCACTTCCTGCCCAAGCCATTAGAAGGTATGTAATAACATTTAACTCTAAGGTTTTAGTTACAAAAACTCTGAATTAATAAAATTAAATAGGAGTAATTATTAAATAAAGTTAATTACTATCTATGAAAAGATAAAAACAATGATAAAACAATCATGGTAATAATTGGTTGGCTTCCTTTATTATGATGAGCACAGTGACTGTAGTATTTTCCTTTTTATTAGTCTGCAGAAATATAGTATTCAAAACTACTGTGTCCATTTTAGTAGCTTTTTAAAATGTAAGCAAAATTTCTGTCTTCTGTAGTAACAAAGGTGGGTGTTAGAAACTATAACAAGACTGACACATTGGTTTCGGTCTTTTCAACACAACTTAAATAAGACGAATACTGAGAATTTCCATCTTTTGGATCCTTCCTTCCATTTAGATCCTTAAGTTCACAAAATATGACTAAAAAGCTTCAGTTTTATGTGCAGCAGTGTTGCGTTATCTACTTCTAAAAGTTGTGCACCTACTAGAGGGACTCACAGGGCACAATCAGCTGCTTATTAGCATCCCCCCCACATTTTTCACTTTTACTTTCTATTACCTGAAGCAGTTTTTGTGCTGTCAACACTAAAAGAAACCTTGTTACTGTAAACTATGGTTTCCTTGCAGCGAGAAACACAACAGCTTTAAGGTGGAGACAAATATGTTCTGTATATATGCTATTTCTTGTGGGAAAAATTTGCATTGTATGATTCTATACATCGTAATAATGAATATGACAATGAATGACATATCTGATATATTTTTGTATGTATGTATTGGTTAATTATTTTGCGGCTGTAAGCACGCGATGTAGGATGCAGGACAGCTCTGTAAGTGCAGTATGAAATGTTGATAGTCCAGCAGATGCCATCATCACACTTGTCTGCCACCAGCCTGATTGCTTCCCATCATTTAAGCATGCAATCAAGCTGAAGTGTTCTGTCAAGACAGCAATACAGCTGTAGTGTAGTGGTTGTAAAGTGGTGGATAATGAGACACTTTTTACTGCTTTGTCACAAAGCATGTGCTTGGATTCAGAATCAGTACTGATGGAGACGGGACACACCAGAGAAATTGTTTAAAAGGAGTATTGTTTACCAAAGAAGTTTTTGCTAACAGCATTTCCCTTGTCTTTGTCTCTTCTTTCCTTATCATCTCCTCCTCCAGTTGCCATGTACAGAGAGCCATCGTTGCATGATGTTGGAGAGACAGTGCCCAAGGCGGCAGTACCTCCAAGTAAAAGCACAAGTGAGCCAGCAATGATGAATGGAGGTAAACCTGTCAGCAAGCCTGACAAGCCCACCACATAGCCACACCTCACCGGTGCCCAGAGTGTGTGAGTGTGTGTGTGGAAGAGGGGGAACGTGATGGAGGCAGGGCTTTTCCAGTATGACTCCAAACCCTCTTTCTTCTGTGGATCACATCCAGGCGAATCTCCCTTCCTTTATTTTCTTGCTCCTCCTCCTCCTCTTTCTTCGCTTCGTCCTCCCTTTCTCCGGGTGTTTAAACACGAGGGTGGACTCTGAGGCGGCTGAGTTTCTCCAGCACAGGAGGGAAGAGGACCTCTGATCATGGAATGCCTTTAGATTCCTCTGAAACTGTGAGAGTTCATGTGAATAACACAACCACACTTGTGGTACTTTGCTTGCTGACAGTTCATTCAAGACACCTTTCCCCTCTCTATAATGCCCTGTTGGAGCAGAGTCCGTGTACCTTCAAATCTATTTTCTATACCACAGTTCACCAGCTATGTTCTGGGATAGAGACTGTATAGATAGAGTAAATATTTGGACTGTCGTCCTCTATTTTTTACGAGTATGTTCCCCTTTCCCTCTCTTTCTATCTCTAGTCACACACGTTTCTCTTTGTCAAGTAACCTAGAAAAGATAAAAACATTTTGCAAGGGAGTTGTGTGATTTTCTAAGAAACATGTTAAGACAGATATGGCATAAAAACAAACAGATAAAAAAATACTATCCAAAATTTCTTCTTACAAAAACACACTTACAGACAAATACATAAAGTTTGTGGGGAACATCAGAGATGTTGCTTTTTTACAGCTGATAAAAACACACTGGAGGCTGGCAGAAAGCTCCTGCAATCACAGTTGATGAAGTGCTAATTACCGCCACTGTAATCAATGTGAGGCGCTCCCTACACACATACAAATACACGCACACACGCACACACACATTTATAAACAGATGTGCGTGTGGGTGGGAGAGCGCTGTAAGGAATGGTGTATACATATCACTAAGTCCCACCAGCGGCTCAGTCCGCCTTCTCTGGTAAATAGAAAACCTGAAGTCTATTTTTCTTTAATCTAATTTCAGAGCGTGGGCTCTAGGAATATCTCTAGGCCTTGTAGGCCTCTGTCCCTCACTTGCTGACTTCTTTGGACTACAAGGCAAAGCTTGTGACTTTGACCCAGATGGTCTATAACTGCAGCACTGGCAGCCATCTTATGGCAGCGTCTACTTAGCCAGGAAACAACATGGCTGAAAACCAGTAGGCGACATTTAAACTCGCTGCATCCATATTTGGTTCAGCAAACTAAAGCATGGGCAAGGTTAATATTGTCTTCTCTCTTCTTGCAGCAGTTATATAAGAGATGGCTTATATTGTCACATTTTCTCTGTATAAAATTTAGGAAAAATGACTATTAAAAATCACTTTTTAAATGACTAGATAATATTATAATTATTATTATGAGAGGATTTGTCTCCTAGCTCAGCATGCAGAGTCCAGTACTTATCATCTTGGCCTATCACGTGCCTGTTTGGACTTTGATTCCCGGCATGCAAAAACAGGTTCCCAGTCCCCACTGGGCCAAAGGTGCCTCACCCACTCGATATATCCATGTAGAGGACGCGTAGCATTATCCATTGATAAACCACACTCAGACGTATTCATTCTGAAATGACCAAAGTCTTTTTCATCCCAAGAAGAACTGATTCTTAAAAAAAAACTGAAAACTCAACTCCAATATTCTCTGATTCAATTCATCGAAGCTTTCACTGTGATAGCATTTGTTCCGTCCAGTAGAATCAACTCTGCTCAGACCCGCAAAGGTCTTGACCGATGTCATTTTGGAAAAGTACGTATATCTTGGATTAATCACATGCATGTATTTTCTAAAAGGGACAAGGGATGGGTATTGTTCTTCACTCTTTTAAGCTGAAGAGCACTAGAGTTTGGTGTGGGAGTTGCAAGGGCATGTTGTAGGCTACAACACACTTGTAGCTAATGTGAAGGAAAAACCACTGCAGTTTCTGTTTTGCATTTTCATCATGACTGTTAGCAGTTTATCAAATCTATATCTGATCAGTCAATTTATAAGGTTGGTCTTGCTTTAATGATTTTCATAATAATATTTTTCTTAAGATTTAGAATATTAGGTAGATTGTTGATGCTGTATGCTGCTAAAACTGCAACTATATTAAGACATTGATTTGGTAAATATAATTTGCTGAGTTTATTGGGATTACACGTGAACATTTCTTATTTCAGCACATCGAAGCACATTATTTAGACTTCAATGTTTTTCTGTACAAAGCTGTTAATGTAATAACAAAAATGGAGTACTGCACACACACATACACACACACACAGGAGCTGAAAACCACTGTAGTTATTTCTGGGGCTGATGTTCTGTACTCATCGTAGTCAATCATCCTCCACTCTTACTAACTCTACATGCTGGGCTGGCTACTGCTTCAGCCCTGCGGTCCAGTTAACTGGCTCCTCCAAGGCTGACTTTATTTTTGTAAATGACTGATGTGTAAATGTTCGTCTCTGTTCGGATCGTGTAATCACATCTGTTTTTCTTTCTTTGTTTGTGCTCATTTTCTCTCGTATACGGGTCGTGTGTGATGTTGTCTCCTGATCCTGATCACTTTTGCTTTGTACCATCATTTTTCAGGACCTAATTTCTTTGTCGCTTTGTTTTCAACCTCTTATTTTGTGCATTGTTCCATCTGTTGCATGGGGAGAGGATGGCATTGATGAACTGCATGTAGTAGGCTATGTCTATCAAGAACTGTTGGTATATACAGCTAATTTTACATACATATATGCAACGAGTTTGTCTACACTATACAGTTTGTGTTTGTTGTATACACATATACAACATATTGAATAAAATATTTATATAAAGGTGTACTGTAATGTCAGTAACATACTTAATGCAATATAGAGTGCAGTATATTATTGCACCTGTCATTTTTGATGGGACGAAGAAAACAGAGGGGTTGGCTCGTTTAAGCATGAAAAGGCCAAAGTAGAATTTACATCAAATTTTCTTTGTGACTTCTTATTGGTCCTCTTTTCAAGTGGTGACTGAGCACTTGTGTCAGTGCAGCTCTCATCCCCTGATGCCACATTATGAAGTGACATGGACATCCAGCATGCCACAACTGAACTATGTATGCCCTTCTCTTTGTTTCCATTCACTTAGAATTTAACCTTATCACTTGTATGAGCTGAATGAGAAATACTCATCATGTACCGTCAGCACATGGTGGGTTTCATAGCAGATTGCTTGGTTTGATTTCTTGGTGGAGAAGAATAGGCACTATTAAAATGATTTATTTTCAGAAGATATATATACCATTGCAAGTATGCCCATTGGAGTTATGTCATGTTATAACAAATTTGTAACCATGTATGATTAAGGTCTTCGCATTGTTTTCCATGCAAAATGTTGTGTAATGCGACACATTTAATGTTTTATTATTAAAAAGAAATAAAAACCTCAAACAGTAACCTCTGCCTTGTGCTTGCGAGTTAACTCTCAGTCGGTCCAATTTGGTAACAACATGCTGTTCTGTACCAGTTAAAAACAGACTTAGATTATCCCCCACATATTCCAAAAATGTCACCATAATAAAAGAACATGTTCTCTTCTTACCAGCATTTGGATTTGTCACATACCTGCATCCTGTGTGTAGCCATCTGGAATATGCAAGCATTCCTACATTATAAAACATATAAACAAATTTTTTTGGAAACATACAATGTTTACATTAAAATAAGTATTAAACTGAAAATATGGTTGTTTCTTCTCAACTACAAAATCCACTTTTAATAAGACTCATTTGTAACCAGTACAATAAAACAACGAATGCTCTTAGTCATATGCAGAATTTAGTCCATGTATATATTTGTCTTTTTCCTCTTCCTGTGGTTTCATGGCTGTGGTGTTTTACCAGCCTGGCTGTGAACAATGGTGGTACTCCAGGTCCCTCCAGGCAGCCAGGTCTCCTGTCTCTAACCCCACTGTCCCGCTGTCCTCAGTATTCTGTTCCCACCCAGATTTCGCAAGCGTTCCCTGTCCAGCCTTCCCAGCAGTCACAGTTTCCGCAATTGCACAGCCCATTCCCTGCAAGATGTGAAAAGAAAAGCTGTGAATTAAAAGAGCTGTGCCATCATGTCTGACCTTTAACAAGGTTCCTCTTTTGACACCTCGCATCCCTGGGTGCAGCTCTCTCGCGGTGGATAGAGGCTGCCTATGCTGCTCAGGACAGCTTTCCAATGCTTTTGCCCACACAGTACAGGAGAAAACTGTGGTTAAATTAAGAGTGACACTTAAATATTCACAGCATTTGTACCTCCTACCTCCTGCGTGTGGTGTCACAAAAAAGTTAGGCTGTTGCCTCCAGACAAACATCTTGTATATACACAATATGTTATGACTTAACTGTACATTGGACATGCCTACCTCTCATTAAAGACATTTAATCTCATTAGTGTTGATAAATCTTATTCATTCATTATCTTAACTGCTGGAGTGTTCGAGCCAGTCCAAGCTGTCATTGTGCAAGTAGCAGGGTACATCCTGTACAGGTTTCCAGCCTATTGCAAGGCTGACATAAAGAGACAGACAAGCATTCACACCTATGGGCAAAGCAGAGCTACCACCTAACCAGACTGCATGTCTTTAGAAGGCTGGGAGAATCCAGAGCACATGGAGAAAACCCACACAGACATGGAAAGTACATGCTAAGTCCACACAGAAAGCCACCTGGGTCCTTCAAGCTGTGAGGCTACAGCGCTAACCACTACACCACTATACCGCACAGCGAGAAGACCGAAACCAACATCTTTTCTGAATACTTTCACTTCACTACTCTGTCTGCAGCCATAACGCGAAGAAGAAAGCTTTAAAACATGTTGCTGGTTTAGCAACGCTGATCTGAAGTCAGCAGTGCATTTTTGGATGTAGACATATTTGATGTAAATTAGATCAGCTTTGGCTTAACAGTTTGTACTAAACATTAAGATGTAAGACTCTCAGTGGTAAGAAAGAGGAAGGTTGTGTTTTTCACTCTCCTGTGTATAAACTTATCATAATTAGCCTGGACCCACCTGATAATTGTGTGATTGTACTTTTTATACATAAACATTACAGCTGACTACACAGTTAAGATGGTAAAAGGAAAACTAAAATCATAAGAGTGATTTCTACAAATTGATGAATGGGTTTTACCTGTGTAAACAAACTTTTCTGCCTTTTTTCTGAAATGATTGCAGAATTTATTATGTTCAGTCCATGAAATTGTCCACCAGGCATTCCTAATATGCTGAATTGTCCACATCACTCATCAGTTGTATGTATGATGAGAATCTACAGCTTTGAAGGGTCAGTGAAATTTCCGAACGCGGAGCAATTTATTGGCAAAAATGTTGGTTTTATTAAAAAAAAGACACTGGAGATTACCACAACCTGGAGAAGAGAAACAGTGAGCCTTATCTCCATAGTCAACTTCCCTTCTGAAACTGTCCTTTCATGTAAAAAAAAAAAGCCATCACATTGTAATAATTCTCATGCATATGGTAATTTTGACATACACACATACTCCACTCCGTAATATGGTAGTCGTGAATGTTTTGCCGACATCTCCATACATTTTCTTTGTTTTCTCCCAATTTTCCACTATTTTTAAGCAGCGTTTCTCTGCATCTGGAACCGCTAATGATCATTTGAATGACATTAGTGGTGACATTTGGAGTCATGAAGTCACGATGAGAAACATTTTTGAACAGCTGTCCAGATTGTGACAGGCCCCTAGGGCAAAAATAATTATAAACATGTACTGAGATTTTCATTATGAGTGGGAAGAAGACAGCTCCTGTGGATAAATGGTGTGTGTGTGTGTGTGTGTGTCTTTTCTGAATTCATTTTTCTGTTTTCTGTCTGACAACCATGAACATTCACTTTAGTGAGACTGGAACAGAAATGGTAGATGCAATAGAGTGCAGCTGTGTCAGAAAGCTTCATGCGTCCTTTCAATCCCGAGGAACTAAGACCCAGCTTGTGTTACATAAGCATGTCCATATATCCAACTCCTAATATTAGCAATATACAGACCAGCTGCTTAACATTAAAAAGATCTCCCTCCTCCACCGAATCAACTGTGACGTATAAGACATTTGTCTTTTTAGAGGTGGTTTCACATTTCTGTGACAAAAACGGCTCCAGATGTTTGATATATATGTACATATATTGAAAATCTAGTCTCTACATCATTCATTTTATGCATGCGGAATAACAGTGGTTGTTAAGCTACAATATGCACTTTAAGAACAGTATGTGAGTAAATGTAACTTTTAATCACTCAAAGACAATTAGCTGTTGGAAATTGATTCACAGATTTTACATTTGTTAGGAAATTCTTCTATTTATTGCCAAATGAGCTACATTACATTTAATTATATGTTGAGGAGCTGAAAATAAAACTTCCAGTAGAGTAAAAAACACATTTTTGGAATTGGCTTCACATAGGTTTGATCAGTTCTTTCTTTTTGAATGATCATTTATCCATGTGGGTGTGGGTAGATCTGCAATGGGCCTGTTTAGATCCCATGTTAAACCCCGAAGATCACTAGTGTGTGTGTTTTCTACGGTTTCCTACCTGTACAGATGAGGCCATCGTGTTTGTCACACTCTCGGTCGTCACACTCGCAGTACTCTCCAGACACCCACCAGTCTTTAGGAAAGCAGATGCATTTGCCACAGTGACAGGAACCTGCAACACACACACACACAGAACTGTTAATTAACTTTTTTTTTTTTCATTCGAACTGAGAAACATTCAGACAGGGTCTATTTTGTGCTCCCCTCGCTGCTTGTGTTTTTAATAAATGCTGTTTGTATTATTTCCTGTCAATTCTTTACACAGAAGATAAATAGTGTTGGCAAGAGTGGATATGAGACCTACTCCAGGGAAACAGCAACTAATATACTTTTGCCACCAGGAAACCAATCCACCCACA
>OMLM01008121.1:68023-89087 GCA_900302695.1 Helostoma temminkii
TTCTGTGATCGAGCCACAGGAGGGGAGTACTTCAGGCAGCCCCAGGGTTGTCCAGCTGCGTGTGATCTACATATTGTATTGTTTCAGTTGTGGCGGACTGACATTCTCTCCCTCTGGGTCGCTCTCAACCCCAAGAGGTGATAGTGGGCCCATTGCTTGTTTCCCTCCTAAACAGGGCCTGAGCAGGGGACCTGTTAATAAGGGCAAAGCAGTTAAGAGGAGACCGGGATTAACAGTCTTCATTATTTTTGTGTACTGCTGTAATTTGGTTGTATATTTTTTTATTGTAGATGTAAAGTTTTCATGTGTGCTCTATTGTCTTTGGTGTATTGGCCTATTTAGTCTACTCCCCTAATTACCTCTTGCATTCTGTCTGTCTTCCTCTTAACTCCCTTTGCTCCCATACTTACGTGGGTTGCCTTTATTGATATATCTAGTCTCTGGCTGCATCATTGGGTCCACGTTAGGCCAGTAAAATAATCTTGCTGTTTCTGAAGCATCTAATTTCATCCTGACTTCTTATGTTTCCATTCAACCCTGAGAGTGATTTGCATATCTACAGTAGAAGCTCAGTGATCTTTTTAAAGGTATGCCTAATCTGCCTGACAACATTCCCCAACTACATAGGGAAATCTTATATGTAAATCATTTATTCTCATCATGGTGCTATGCTCAAGTCAATCAGTGAGCATCTAGCGAAGAAGGCCACAGGGGACCTTTGTGCATGCTGGCTAATGATGAAATTCATTAGATAAATGTAATCTATTCTGAATTATTGTTGGAGGTGCCCAGAATACCTGCTCACCAATGATTAACCAGGCTGATCTGTGGCATAGTGTCAGTCACACACAGAAATTAAAGGCATGGAGAAAGAAATGCATTATAAAAAGCTACTGTAGTCATGCCTCGTATTGCAGATTAGTTTTAAACTAAGTTGTTTTCTCTAACTTATAATATAGGTACATGTATTAGTTTCAACCTAAGAAGACTGAATGTTTTTCTATATATAATATTGCCTAATATGAGGCATCATCTCACTTTATCTGTTCAATGCTTAAATGGCAATTAAGAAAGAAACAGACACCTTTTAATTGTTCATATTCACTGATGCTGCAGCAAAAGACACCCAGGAGGGCTACAAACAGGTACGCTGCCCACCATGAAAAATAACTGCACAAAGGGAATTTCCCAGCTCAGTGAAGACAGATGGTTAAACTAAAGCATACTGAGTAACTCTCTTTCCGTTTTCTCTTTTTTATTTAGTTGGTTACAGCCATTTTGCACAGTCATTATTCACACTGAGCGGTTTATCCTCGTTTTTAGACCTGCAGGGTACATTTTGTGTTTAGTACCACCAACAAAACTTAAAACTAATTATTTGTATGTGTGTTCCTTTATCTTTTGATGATTCACTGAGAAGAATTTAGAGTAATAAATAGTGCAGTATATGAATTTCCAAGACAGGCACTTGACTGACAGCATCATCTAATGTGTTGTCCTTGTCACATCACTGTCACTTCTTATGACTGCACACAAACACACGCACACACACACAGTCTGCCAACCTTTCTTCCTGCACCACATTTAACATACCACCATCTGCTCTGAGGACACAGTTACCCTAGTAACCGGTGATGTCATAACACCCCTGCCTTATTGATTATCTCTGTGGTCGTCAAAGTGTCTGCATCAGTGTAGACAATTTGTGTGTGTGTGTGTGTGTGTGTGTGTGTGTGTTGATGTTTAATCTGTCATGCTGGCTGAGGTGAACAACACTTTAAGGACACTGTCATATCAGGAGAAACCAGCTCGAGATAATTTCGGTACAGTTTACATAAACATGGGCACGGACATAGAACAGCTGGTGGAGAGGCCAACTCATTTTTTAAACAAACTACAGTCAAGTATGTCTATGTGGGCAGATGATTTCAGTTACTAAGCTGATTCTCTAATTCTCATTTCAGGTAATGCTCTAGCTATTTGCACGTTATAGTGCGCACTTGAATTCATGATTTATTCAGTAAGTCAGATCTGATTAATTAATCAAATCTGATTAATTAATTGTCTATGTATTGATAGTACTATACAGTTTTCCAGAGAGAATGATTTTTTTGCTGGAGTTTTGCTTGTAAAAACAATTACGGAGCTCAGAATACCTGCTTTTTGAAATGTATTTCAATGCATTTACAAGTCCACAGGTCTTTGTAGAACAGTCTGCAGAAAGATGTAATTTGATAATTTAACTAATAGTTTGATTTTGAAAGTGATTTGTGAGATGTCAGTGTGCTGCACTGGTTGATGTGCATAAACAACCACAGCTGCAACACACCTGTCGCCGTATAATAGCAAAGACCAGTGTTGTATCGCATCTACATTAGCACTTGCACAACAATAAAACATCTTTAACTTGATAAAAAGTCAGATGTGTAAAATCTAAATGTATTCACTAATATTCAATTCATTATTTAAAAACAAGAAGTGGCCAAGATTTAATCAGACTTTTGGAAATAACTACTCCAAACGATTTTATACACTTAATTCTGTGAACTCACTTTGACAGCCTTGTTATTTCCAAAGCTTTGAATTTGATTTCATTTTCAGTTCTGTGACAGCTGCAATGACTCCAGCATCAAACCAAATACAGTATAATAAGTCCAGTGTAATCATGGCCTAATCTTTGCTGAGTCTCCTCTTTTGGTGTGAATGAAAGGTTTCCATTACAAATGTGACATGTCGCCACCTTGGCTTAGGCTTTAAGGAAGCACAAGGTTTGTAGGGGATGGACTTTAACAAACATCTGTGTTTACAGGAATTTCTAGACAATCACAATTGAATTACATTATGGAAAGTGTGGATCCGTTAAAAGAAGAATTTCTAATTTAGTGCCACCTTTTATCTCTCATACCAAATGTATGTTTATTAGTATAGCTTTTCTTTTACACATGCATTTTACATTTATGTCAAAATCAGATTATGTTCCCTTGCTGTCAAATCTGATTTGGAGCAACCAGCTAACCCCTCTTATTCTTTAAAACAAACAAACAAACAAACAAACAAACAAACAAACAAACAAACAATCATGCTACTACCACTGGAGTTTGTATGTGTAAATTAGTGGACTGAAACTGTGTTTGCTTGGATTTCCATAGAAGTGTGGGTGGAGGTGAACAGTCATAAAGCAGATCTCACACAATTCTGCAAAGTGATTTTCACTTTATAATTAGTCAAATTCTCAAGGAATTATCAAATGCCAAAAAGACATCTTACCCCAACATTTACCATTTCAGTTTGAAATATGTCACACTATGAAAGACATAAAGATCTTATAACTGCAATTTAAATTTGCTATAACATGTAAGACCATAAAAATATGAGATATCTTGGCCTCTGCTGTTTTCATTGTACCCATGTATAAAGTAGGCTAGGTACTGCTACATGCCACACATATACAAATATAAACAATGAAAGACAAAGGTAATGTTGCTATAAGACACACATCAAAAAGTAGAAAAGGGATTCCTGAGAATCAGCAGAAATATGTTTAAAGCAGCTGTTTCCTCGAGGAAATACCACAGTACAAAGAATGTACTATCCGCAAGTGTCTTGCCTCCACCTCTCAGGAAAAAAAGCTCTAAAACTGCTGTTTCAAATTTCAAGGCTTTTCCGCTCAAGCTGCCATCTGTACCAGCCGCATTCATCCATGTTTAAGTGATTTCCTACGTCTGTCTCCCTCAGTTTCTCTACTCTCCCACTCCCTTTCCTGTTTGCCTTGATTGTGTGTCCTACAGACCATGTCTGTCTCCCCTTTTTCTTATCCTACTCTATTGCCATCAACCAAAGCTATGAAAATCAAAGTTATGAAATCAAATCTGCTACATTTACTTTATTTGTTTTTAATCACTGTGATCATACAAGTCATCCTAAACACTTATGCACACACACTCCAAACCCCTTCATTACTACTCTTATGTGAACACAACAAATAGTCAGTTTAGTAAAGTTGAAAAACAAAGCTGAGTAAATATAAAGACTGCCCAATCAATATTGGCCAGTTAATCTCAAGTCTAGTCATCCAAGAGCCACATGCAACAAAAGACATCCTTCATAGTAAGATTGCATTTTTGATCTACCTTCCATTTGCTCCACTTGTTTTCTATTAGACTAAAATCATGAAACATTTTCTGCCAGGTCATAGTTTCCATGTTTTTTCTCTTTAGAATCTGTGGCCTTGTTTTTGCTGCGCTTTGGGATTTGTCACATCAAAGAAAAACAAAAACAAAAAAACCTCTTCTGTCAAGCTTTTATACTGAAAGTCATCTTTTCATTCAGTATTTGATTAACTTTAATTCATGAGATCATCAAATTTGTAAACATTACTGCCTCTGCACTCTTCACACTAAAACACCGCAATATCAGCACAAAGCCATTTCCATGTTTCACATTCAGCACTAGGCAGTCGCCGTGGTCATAACTGGCCAGCACAAGGCCAAACATGCTGTTTGTGGAGGGTGACTTCATTCAATGTCCATCACACTTTCTGATCCGTCACTGAAACACTAGTTTCCACAGCTAACCCTTGTTCCATTTCAGAAACACTAACTCTTGTGTTTTCTAATGCAAAGTTGTGAATTGCCATATTTGCTAGTATGCCACTTCTATAGCTCTCGATCACTGCTGCAGCAGTGTTTCACCTCACCTCAGTTATTCTGAATGTCAGCCAATTATGATCTTAGTACTGTGTTGCGTGATATACACCATTATCTGTTCCTAAATGAACTGAGTTGGCCAAAAATAAATAAATAAATAAAGGAAAAAAATTATGAATCCCATTAACACAGGCTAATTTAAAGTTCTATTTTGTGGCGGCAATTGGATATAATTTAAAGGTACTGCAGGAAGAATTAAAGCTAATTAACTCTCTCAGCACAAGTTAATCTTTGCCTTTTCATTATGTGAAGGATTGCTCAACTTTGTTCATTAGGAATTGGTCTGAGGCTGTGAAAAATGGTACAGGCACAATACGTCAAAAATAGTTAATTCAGACATGACATCAATGCAGAAACTGTATTTAATAGAGACTTTAGCATTGACCCAGTCAGTTAGAAAATGTAGGGGTTGCGCAAAATCACCCCTGCTTTAACAGGCCTTTATGATGGTAGTGGTGGAGTTGTGCAGCTGTTACACGTGGAACCTGGGAAAATTATTGGCTAATAGCAAAGAGAGTGTGTTGTGATGATGAGAAGAGGTGGCTGCTTGAACTTGCATTAAAAGTTTAAATAGACAGATAGATAGATGCTCCACTGTTTGACCAGCAGCTGTGGAGAAGATGTGATCTGTTTTCCGTGATGATCAGCAGTTTGTGCAGCATCCTCCTCTCCACCACCTGCTCTAAAGGTTCCAGAGAAGTCCCAGCACAGAGCCAGCCTTCTTGATCAGTTTATTCAGTTTGTTAGTGTTGCTGGCTCTGATGCTGCTGCCCCAGCAGACGGCAGCAAAGAAAACTGGACTGGCTACAACAGACTGGTAAAATATCTACAGCATGTTGTTGCACACATTAAAGGACCTGAGCTTCCTCAGGAAGTAGAGTCTACTCTGTCCCTTCCTGTACACAGCCTCTGTGATACACTTCCAGTCCAGTCTGTTGTCCAGGTGAACTCCCAGGTATTTGTTCCTCTCCACCACCTTCACCTCCTCTCCCAGAATGGACACAGTGTCGAAGCTAGTTTTCTTCCTCCTAAAGTCCACAACCATCTCCTTGGTCTTGCTTACATTCAATGTCAGATGGTTGTTCCCACACCACTTCACAAAACTGTCCACCAGACCTCTGTACTCTGTCTCCTCTGAGAACTTCTGCAGGTGGCAGGACTCAGTGTTGCACTGAAAGTCTGAGGTGTACAGAGTGAAGAGGAAGGGTGAGAGGACAGTCCCCTGTGCTGCTGACCACACGCTCAGACTCACATCCCTGCAGTCGTACAAACTGTGGTCTGTCAGTCAGGTAGTGATCCAGGAGGCTGTGGAGGAGTCTACCTGCATCTTCAGGACAGGCTGGATTGTGTTAAAGGCACTGGAGAAATCAAAGAACGTGATCTTCACAGTGCTGTTTGCTTTGTCCAGGTGTGAGGGAGCTCGCTGAAGCAGGTAAACAATGGCATCATCTACTCCAACCTGGGGGTGATAGGGAAACTGTAGAGGGTGCAAACCTTTGGCACCTGCTCCAGTCTCAGGCTCAGGTTAAAGATGTGCTCAGAACGGCCTTTAGGACTCTGGGACTGACACCATCAGGTCCTGCTGCCTTATTCTGGTGCAGCCTCTCCAGGTGCCTCTTCACCTGGTTGCTGGTCACTGACAGATGGGTAGAGGAGGTGGGCATGGTGAGACAAGGTGAGAGGGATGACGGTGGTTCTTCAGCTTCCTCCTGTAAGCATCCTTACTCTGCCTCAGTCTCATCCTCAGCTCTCTCTGCACAGACTTCACCTGGTTCCTGTCTCCCTCCAAAAAGGTCTTCTTCTTCCTGTTCAGCAGCTCGTTTAAGTTGCTGGTGATCCAGGGCTTATTGTTGGAGAAGCACCTCACTGTCCTGGTTGGGATGATGGTGTCCACACAGAAGTTAATGTACTCTGTGACGCTGTCTGTCATGGAATTGATGTCGTCTCCATGTTGGTCACAGAAAACATTCCAGTCTGTGGCTTCAAAGCACCCTGCAGAGTCTCAGTAGTTTCCTGAGACCACTTCCTTACAGCAGTGGATGTGTATGTATCCTTCACATTTGCATACAGTAAATCTAAGGTTTTATTATCTTGGGTGGGGCAGTTAACAAACTGATAAAAAGTGGGTAGAGTTGTGTCCAGAGATGTGTGGTTAAAGTCTCCTGTGATTATTTTCAAGGTATTTGGATGCCGATTCTGAAAATTAGCGGTGAGTTAATGACGCAACATGCTAGTTCAGGAGGAATGTAGGTGATGATGACAATAACACAGGTAAACTCCCTCAGCAGATAATATGGATGTAGACTTACTGCCAACAGTTCAATGTCCAGGCTACAGAGACGTTCTTTTACAATAACATGTCCGTGGTTTTACCACCTGTTACTCACAAGCACTGCAGTCCCCCCTCCTCTCCTCTCCTCTTACCGCTCCTCCTGCAGTCTCTGTCAGCCCGCACAGGCCTGAAGCCACTGATGGTGTAGTTGGAGTCCGGAATATGTTCCTGCAGCCAGGTCTCAGTAAAACACATAATGCTGCACTCACGGTATTCCTGCTGGCTCGAAGTCAGCACACCAAGCTCGTCCATCTTATTCACCTTTTTTTTTTGGAGTCCAGCTCTGCATTCCGGCGCCTTCTCCTCCTCAGCTCTACAGGGATCAGGGGCCTTTCTCCTAGTGAGTGTTGGAAAAGCATGATCTGCTGATCTCTGGTGTAAACAATGCGTCCGCTCCCAGTTGCATCCATTGTTACCCGTATCAGTACAAAGAATGTTTGAAAAGTCATGAAAACCGGGAACAATCTCATAAATAATACCATATCCATAGTGAGAAAAAGGTGTTTAAAAGGGAGAGTGCAAAGAAAATAATAAAGAAACGGAAAAACGCACAAAAAACGACAAAAACACAAAAATCTAACGTGAGCTAATGCAACAGGCAGCCACCTGAGGCGGCGCCAGATAAGGTATCTAGAAATATTTTACAAGTGAAGCAAGATAGAAAAATGATTTCCAGATGAAAGCACCTGATTCTATGTATACATTAAACAGAATTAAAGAGATATACCAAAACGTGAGTGAGACAGCATCTGATGCTTTGAGGTGAGGATGTACAAAAATTCGTATGGCTGTTAACTGACGCCAAACAAATTAGAATACAATAATATGGGCTATAAATAAATATTAATGCTTAAACAGTGTATGTACTTGTCATGGTCTCTGGCCTTGTATCCTGATCCCTTTCCATATGTGGTCATTTTACATTCATTTACTGTGTCTGCTCTTCCTGGTTCACCTGTCTCACTCTTAACAGCCTGACCAGTTAAACCTGGTTCTCTCCACCTATAAGGAGATCTGCAGCTCTCTGTCCCTTGCCAGATTGTTAGCCCTGTTTACCAGTTGCTAATCTCCAGCCTTCCAGAACCTTACCCGTTTGCCTGTGCTTGACCGGCTTTGTTTTTGGACCTTGAACTCTACTCTGCCCCTTTGCTCTGTAAATAATTGACTATTTCCAACCTGTGCTTTATTCTGACTTTGAGTTTTGAATTGTGGACTTGGCTTAATTATTATTCTTGACTATTTGGAACTGAATCCTGGCTCTGTTTACTTAGACCTGTCTCTTTACTCAGCCCTGAACTGTTTTCGCCTCTCCTGATCTGCAAAAGTGACTAAACTTATGCCAAGGTCTTACCAAGGTCGATCATCCTAGGACTCCACCTGTTGCCCACCACCAGCCAACACTCATTTGTTCAGTTCCTGATTTACCTACTCATCTGCTTCTGGGTCTGGTCATATACGCTGTTTCTGTCTGCTTTCTCTATACTCACCTGAATCATCCAGTTGCTTCACCATTTACTTAACTGAATGTACCCATGTACCACTTGTATTGTCTTCCTTACTCCTGTTGCTTGTGTGCAGAGCCTGACCCCATTGCCTCGAAGCAGTCACCATTCTTGGTTCCTGTGTGGCCTTGGTTCCTGCTTACCATCTGCCTCCAGCTTTTAAAATAAACTTATAAATATATATAAGCGTTTTGGGTTGATGATTAACTCAAATGAGAACTGCTAAATGGTGGCTTCTGCAAAGGAATATTTCACTGTTGGGTGACAGTTGAAGTGGCAAATTGTGTGAAAGCACAACAGTATCTGCTAGGACCTCGTAGGAATCTGACATCCTAGTGGAGTGTGAAGCTGAAAACCAATAATCAGGCAAAACAGTGATACCACACAGAATGACAATGCTGCAATGAGGCACAGACGGTAATTACAACAGAACGAGGTAACATAGGATAGGTGATTTAAATGTTGGACAGCTTCACTTCTCGTGCTCTGAACTTGGTGGTGGTGGGACACCAAATTGGTTCTGTGTTGATTCATGCTTGCCATCATGTCACTGTTGGCTTTTGGTCATATTGACTTAATGTAATTTATAATTGTCTCCATGGTAGCAGACCTGTCGTGTGTCGTGGGTGCCCAATCTAATAAGCAGCTTTCTCAGCCCTGGGTGTGATAGATATCTGTGGCCACCATTGTAACATAGTCTACAGCTCACATATCCTTTCTTTTTTGTTGGAACACCACAGCAGTTTAAAGGCTGTGGATTCCCCAGTGACTTCCCCTGCAGTCAAATGAAAAAGGAAATCAATGCTTCACATTAACCCCACAGAGCCCTGAGACCAAGTAGGTTATGCTCCTTATAGTGCTGCCCATAGCTAACTACATTATTAAGTCACTGTGAGACCAGGAAAGTACAGCAGGCTTTAATGTACCTTCTCTTATTGTCCTCTCATTCTGAAGCACAGAGACACTAGTCAGTATTCCCAAGAAAACTATGACAATGAATTGAATAGAGGTACACACTGAACAATGGCTTACACAGCACTGCAAAGCTGATTGATTAAGGTTACTATATCAGTGTAAAATACAAATGCAAGACATACCTCAGAAGACTACTAACTATACAATCCAAAGCTACTAGGCAATTTATCTTATTAATAAATAGTGTACTTTGGAACAATACAGCTTGTCAGACACTATAAAGATAACATGATCACTGTGTAGTGTTAACTCTGGAGAAAGGCACAATATCTGCATGCCAAAGCTGTTCCACAATTTTGTCTTTATTTTGTGTTGTCCTGATTCAAGTAGGTTATACAAGAGATGATTAAAAATGATTTAAAGTCCCTGAAAAGCAGCTCTGAATGTCTACTGCAGATGATTCCAGCTAAGTTTTTATTATAGTCATTTTACTTCTAATATTTAAGAAACAAAAACTCTCAAATTCTTCTCCCTTTCAATGTCAACTATTAAAGTCTCCCTAAACCATCATTAAACATCAGCTTCTAAATAAGTCCAAAGCTGTTTGCTCTTTATTTCATTTCATTGTATTTCAATCCGAAAATCACACACACACACACACACACACGCACGCACACACGCACGCACGCACGCACGCACGCACGCACACACACACACACACACACACACACACACACACACACACACACACACACACACAGGATGGACATTGGAACTAAGTAACATGTAGTATTAACTGTCCTAAGTGCATCTAGGTGTGATCAATCTTCTTACACTGACTCCACTAGGTTGCATTTCCCAAATGAGCCGTAGCTGCATGTAGCTGTGCTTTGTTCTTGGCTGTGCACAGTTTTTGTGCCCCAGAGACTGCAAACATCCTGCAGCTTGCTGTCACTTCTAAAACTTTTCACTTCATCTTTTCATTAAAAGATGTATTTTTGGGACAACAAGTTCCCAAATGTTTTGTGAAACCTCATTGTAACTGTCATACCCTTTTATTACTTGGCTCGGAATCTGACTTCACCTCACCCAATTAGTTTTATATTTCAGTTTTTAAGAGCCCACCCAGCTCAGTCAGTAGAGCTATAGTTTTTTAATCTGAGGGTCCTAGATTCAAGTCCCCGTGTGGCTCAGGAGGTAGACTTGGTCAGCCACTAATTGCATTGCCAGTGTTTTAATCCCTTGCTCCTATTCTTCTTGTTGAAGAGTCCTTAGGCAAGATGTTGAACACAAACAACAGGTTGAAAATCTTGCTAAAGGACACCTGAGCATGTGGACTCAAACTGCAAAACCTTTGTCTCTACAATTAGTTAATACACTAGTCTACATCCATAGCTGCCAAAATTCCCCACATAGATCAATAAAGTAGTTGAGTTGAATAAAACAAACAAACTAAAAATACTGTACAATATGAAGACATGGGCATTTATCAGTAGTATGACCCTGACAATTAGGCTGTGTACATTTGTAGTACATCATTGTAACCTTTAATAATAGTTGTGTCTCAGCAGTACCTGAAGAGTTAAAGGACTGTCTTTAGTCCACATTAAGCCAAATTTCAGGTTGATATTTTTAAAGAAGGGTTGCAATGGTGGTGTAGTGGTTAGCACTGATGCCTCACAGATAGAAAGACTTGAGTTCCATTCTACAGCACGACTGGGTGCCTTTCATTGACAGAAATGTATAATTTGACATTCCAAAAAGGTGTTTTTTTTTGTTAAAATCATAACTATTATATATGTAACCTGTATACAGAGCCCAGGAGGTGCCATAGGGATGGAAAAAATGAATAAAATCACGAAGATTAGATTAGATAGATACTAAGCTTGAATGCAGCTTTGAATTTAAAGGCAAACTGTGAATACACATTACTAAATTTGTGCCTCAGTCAAATGTTAATTTAGTAATGTGTATGCATAATTTAGTTTTTTCCCCTCATGGCACCTATTGGACTCTGTAGTAGTATTCTTAATAAAACGTGATCAAATCACATCTACACAGTTAACTCTCAAGCTTCCTTACCAAGTAGGTGTTAACCTATTAATAAATATTACCTTTCTCCCTGAACCTTATTTGCATTGTAAGAATGTTTAAAATGTAAGTAGCAATACATAATATGCAGTGACTGCATGGCATCATAAGGTAAACTAACATAAACAAATTAGTTCACAGTTGTTACACTTCAAACCTACATCATCAATCAACCAACTCTTAACGACTAACTATATCAAGCACAGTCTGGACATTAGTGTGAATCTAATATTAGCAGACCAAAGAAAACCAGCTTCCCCTGTTCTGAAGGACGACTAATGAAGCATATAGTGCACTGTAATAAATCTTGACACTTCGACCCATACAGTAGCTTGTTGTATTGTGGGAGCTGTTCCAGCCATTGTTTCAGCAAATAGAGCCCATGGCATCACACACACAGAGCCAGGCGCGTCTATGCATAAGTATCTGCACATCACAGAACACAACTATCATAAAATGAACACGCATTAAAAACAATTGCACAAAAGTACACATACAGTACATTTATAAATATGTTTGACACACTGAGTGATTGCAGTGCAGCTGATGGCTTAGTTAAATATGCAATCACATTTGATTGCTGGGCACCCTGATGGATCTTAATCCCTCTTAAGGATGGATTAAGACATGGGCTGGAAATGGCCTATTTTACAGCAAGAGGTGAGAGCAGTAACCATGGTAACTAGAGCAAATGGGAAGACCAGGTACCTCGTCCGAAGCAGGGCAAATTGGATGTTCCTCGACACTTCTTCAAACTGCTCTCCAGAGACAGGGAGCAGGACAGAGGATGCTCACACTTCTTTCCTGCCCATCCCTCCTTGCAGTCACACCTACCACAGTTACACTGGCCATGACCTGCCAAGAGCAAAGAAGAGGTGGAGGCAGAGAAGTGAAACAAAGTGGTTGCCTTGTAGAGGAAAAATTCAAATCACTGTACCACGAACAGAGGAAGAACAGTGAGCACACTAAGCACAGCGGAGAGTTGGGTTTTAAGGTAGAAATAAAGGTAAAGTGACGCTGGTATTAATAAGAGAGAGTAGGGCAATGGATGCTTGCTAGAGGGGAGAAAATGAGTTTAGAATGAATTTAGTGTCTTTAGAACAGAAGAGACTTTTCTGTCTGGATGTGATTTGAAAGAGTAACATGAATTAAGTGTACACACTTTACAGGAAAGTACTGTATGCACCAAAAAACTGATAATTATGTATATGCTAAGATGTTAAGATATATGGTCCGGTGCAGAAATTATTAGTATAATGGATGGTAGGCACAGTGGTAGCATGCATCATACTTTGTTCATTAACAGAGACAGTGAAAAGGTCATACCCACACCTCCCCATTATTAGTACTAAATTATATAGAAGGTTCACATCTGCAAAGTTTCACCAGATTATTATAGAAGCAGGCAGAAAAGTGTTGCTGGTGTTTGCTATGCAAAAGAAACTGCGCTTACTCAAAGCTTAAATAGTTTGACATTTTCCCAAAATCCACTTACTATATTTACTTTCTTATCAATAGTTACATGAAATGATCAATACCACTCTCACACCTGTACGGTAGCTAAGCTATGGTAGCTGGTAGAACCTCGCCCCTGTTGATCTAAGGTTTTTACACCTGATGCCTTTTCTAATGCAACTTTCCCCAGTTTTGGCACTGGGCATGAGATCGGCACCCAGAGTGCTCTGGCACGCCAAACTTAGTGGCTGGAGTTTTCTGGACATTTTGGTATTCAGTGTCTTGTTCAGGCACACTTTGACAAATGGCCAGGAGGTGCCAGGATGTAGGCACTCTATCAGCTGTGCCACTGCTGTCTGCAGCAGAGGTGGGTAGTAACTAGTTACATTTATTCCATTACATTTTAACTTTTTTAACAAGCTAAGTAACTTTTTAAAAAGTGCACCATACATTTTACTTTTACTTGAGTAGATTTGTCTACTATCTATCTTTGTCTTCTATCTATCTACACATTAGATATCTCCTGTTTTTGCCCCAGAGATGCTGCCAGTGGATCTACCATACGACTCTGTTTCACAAATCAGACGTAGCCATGCAGTCGCATGACCACACAAACCATGGCTTGTTTGTGTTTGGAGTAGCGTTACAAACTCTTTATACATAGCAGACAGTGAATGAAAACACATGAAAAATGGCGGAGGTAATTTTTTCCAATGCTAAAACTGACGCGGATGAACACCCCTGGCCTCATAAACAAAGCATGTTTCACTTACACACAGTGCTAAAGTAATAGTTATAAAATGTGTCTTCTCTGTCTGTCAAAACAAACCAACATTTCACAGTACAAAAACTCAACAAGCCTGCTGTGCAGGGCAAGTGAATATACAGTATACAGTATATCTTATCACTGGAAGTAGTTTGCCCTGTTCAAACATTGGAAAATTTGTGTTTCTTTTGCCCTAATTTATTATTTTGTAAAGATATTATTTATTTTTTTACTAAATTTGTATTTTATTATTTGGAAATACCGGAATTTGCTCATTATTTTATATTTTTGTCTGTCTGATTGTATCATTTCCGAAAAATAAATCAGACATTATGATCAAATAGTTACTCAGTACTTGTACTAAAGTACTAATGTTTGTTTCACCACTTATTTACTCTTATTTGAGTAATTTTTTGGAAGACTACTTTTTACTTCTGCTTACTGCTGGAGTACAATTTTTTCCACTCTACCCACCTCTGGTCTACAGTATATACAAAACATATCCACCTTACTGGGCAAAGGTCGGCACAAGATTGTGGGCTAGGTAAATAAAGAAAAGTCACAGAAACACAAATTTATATTAAAAATAAACAAAAACTAAATCTTCCGCTAACCCTAATAAAGGTGCTTTTTTTTGCCAAAGCCAAACATCGGTGTGGATTCAAAACTTGAGTCTGCAGTTTGTCAGTCCTGTCCATCACAGGTCCTCCACCTAAATATAATGTCATGTCTAATGAATGTCATTTATTCAAAAACATGTACAATCCTCACACAATTCTTTTGTAGTGATATATTCTTACTTTTTGTGTAACATGATTGTTTATCCACCAGCTGGCGACTCCAGGAGGTACAGTACATAAAAAGTAGGTCAAAACATTTTCTGTATCAACATCAAATGGCAAATTATCGTATTTACACATTTGCAATTTTATGTGGAGTTTTCTGTCTTTGGACAGAGCCAGCTCTTCTCTGAATCTAGAACTCTATGCTACATACAAAGGCTGTGACACACCAAGCTGATGGTTGACCATCTCCCAGTGTTGGGAGTTCTAGTTGGGTCTTGCTACATTGTTACTAGTTGGACAAAGTTCAGAATGTTGAATCCAGGACAGACCCTGTCAGATAGAGACCGGCCTGGCTGTTTAGCTTAGTGAATCACTGCACAAGAGGAGAATAAGAAGTGATGAAAGCAAGTAAACAACATAGTCATTTCTCATTTTTCATCTTCACCTCATCTGAACAACCAAAAATGAGAATATTTTCACAACTATATGGACATCTTGAATGAAGAAACTCAAACTGACTGTGGAAGTGAAAATGGTAATGTGACGTCAGCTTTTGCCACTGCCAGATATTTGATTTTCTCAAATAATTTCTCATTTCTTAAAATGTCAAACTAACTCTTTCTAACAACTTTCAAACACGTCTTAGGATTGCCGTTTATGCAACTGTTTTTTTTTTTTGAACACACCATACTGACCTGAGCAGAAGTCATCTGTGTATCGATCGTAGGTTGCATGGCAGTTCCTCTCGTCACATTCGCAGGTGTCTCCATGAATATCTCCCCAGTCGCCTGACGGATCTACATCATGACAGTTACACTCTCCACACACACACGTCCCTAACACCCACATCAAACACAACAAAATTACACATTTTCTAAATTCATGTTGTAGTTACTTTAGTCTTTTTTTTCACTAGTACAGTCCAAGTAAATCAAAATGTTCATTTAAATGGAAAACCTACATAACAGTGGTAAACACTGTCTTTGTCAGCACCAAAGACATCATTCACTGCCTTTGACATCTTTCTCAGATGTGAGTGGGTTGGGAGGGTACATGTTCTTCTTTAGCAAAGGCTGCAGCCAGCAGGATAAATACTCTTTCTCCTTCTGTATCATTTTTTCCCTTTATCTTTCTGTCTGTCTGTCTTTTTCTCATTTGTTTTACATCTCAGCCAATGCATCAGCTGAGCTGCAGCCAGTGGTAATCCCATTTTCTCTTATCAGCAGTGACAGAGCATGGGGCACCCCAGGGAAGCCAGTCAACCTGGCAAGCCTCTGGGCTGTGACCGGCACATTTCTGGCCTCTGGTCCTTGATTTAGTCTCCCATACTATACCCCATAACCCAAGAGCGATGCATTAACAGACCTATGCACTTTTTGTCTGTCAGATGTCACAGCTGAACTTCAGCAAAGGAACTGACAGCACTAGACTTATAGGACATTACCTGTACTAGTTACTGTTGAAAATTACTGTATAAATGCTATAATGTCAGGCAGCTAGCAGCCTCCTCACACAAAAAAGAAATATTTCTTTTGTGTGAGCCTCATGCAGCCAAAGTCAAATTGTTTTGATCTAGAAATCACATACATTTTTACATTTAGTCATTTGGCAGGTGCATTTATCCAGTGATTTAGGAACAGTTATGCAATGCGAGCAGAATAGCTACTGTAAATCAGGGAGAAGACATTGAGAGAAAAAAATTCAGCTTCCTCAGTCATTAAGTGTGTAGATGTACACATTTACCCTCTAGCATTAGGTGGCTGTTGTCGTTTTGGCAGCTTGCCACTTAGATAATTACTAACTGAACTGAGGACACCAGCCGAGCCAGACAGAAGGAAGGGGTGGACAGTTTGCTGGGATGAAACTATTGGGAAATTCACTGACTCATTCCATATGTAAGCAAGATCTGAACAATAGTGTCTCATACAAAACTCTTCACATCTTTATGTGACGTGAAGTGTTTTGCTGTATGTTCATCCGTGATGATGAAATCAAATCAAGCCTCTATTATGTATCGTTTTTGTTGAGCCATTGCTCAGTTAATTCAGTGCTAAATAGTTGCATGACACATACTGTAGTGATGAGAACTAAGACTTTATCCCATTATAATCAGTATCAAATTGTCTGTAGCACTTGAAAGGATGAGGTGCAGTTTCAATATGTTGCATAAAGTGGGAGTAAGTATAAACTTTTTTTCCCCACCTGCCAACATTGTATTAAAAAGGAACCGATAAAAAAGTAGATTGGACTTTAGAACTAATTTTAAATGATTGTCAAGCTGATAGAGCAAAAAGAAAAATGTGTTTGTAACATGGGTTTCTTTTTAATTTTAGAAATGTTTCCCTTTTGTCTGCCTTTTCTCTACTTAACAGGAGTACAATGAACTACTATACCGCGAATACAGTTGATGGCTGTTCATGCTGTGTAAGCTGTGCACTTAACCATAAATCGCAGTTCTGTGATAGGGCTTTGTCCAGACTACGCTACCATTTAGCCCTACCACTTAGTGAGCCCTCAGACAGTCCACTGTAATTAATTTTAGAAAGCTTTACTGAAATCACACAGGATCACATGAGAGCAAGGTTAGTGAAGCTACAACATTTCTCTGAAGTCCAGTACAGTCTTCTGATTTTACATGAGTTTTTTTCTGTAACTAGTCTATGTCTGAAACTATGCTTCCTGTGTTCTTTTTCTGTATTTCTATTTCTGTTTTTCCTCTGACTCCCGCTGGTTTCAAGGTGACTAATCTGTGGCGGTTAGTCAGCATGGACATACAGAACTGGGGTTCTCTCTGATATGAAATTATCAAAAACGCCCAGCTTATTATTTAAAAACAAAAAACCCACACCAGTAAGTGACGACATTTTCGGCATATTTTCAGTCTTAAATGAAAATTAAAGCTACAATATGCAATTTTTCTGTGACGCGTCTGTGACCCGGATTTATTGAACAGCCAAGCAGGAGTGCGGGGATATTCTCTTCCATATGTTATTGAACAAGGATGGCACGGTGGTGTAGTGGTTACTACTGTCACTTCACCTTCTCTCTGTACTCTAGCTTTCTCCCACAGTCCAAAGTTAATTGACTGGAAAGTTTTGTAACATTTATTGTTATTTCATATGATCGTTATGGACGATTTTAAGTCCTATACTACCAGTAGCTTAATTTTTAGCTTAATAGCTTTATCCCTGCTGCCATCGCACTCCACAGTTTTCATCACTGCTCTCAGCAGACTCACATAACTGCAGCATGACTTGCCCAACTACCTTCAACATTATAATTATACAACTTTACTGTATTTTAACACTGAGTATGTTTTTGTCGTGGCAAGTTTGGGATTTATATTATTGTAATATTGTACTTTTTTGATGGTGACGTAACACACAAATTTCCCCATGGGGAATCAAAAAGTGTGACCTTACCTTATTCCCAAACATCGCACACTGTAGCTTTATTATGGGTTTGGTCTATTATAGCTACATTTGGCCTATGACTATATCCAACATCCAAATTGTTCTTTCATTTGTCCTTGTTTCTGTCATGCAATTCTGTATAAAACATTTTTCAAACAAATAATCTTAACGCATGCAAGTTTATTTGCTTCTGCTGTTCAGTATAATTGGCAATATAAGAGCAGGATATAACGTTTATATATAAATAAATTGTGGGACTTGATGACAACAGGATCTTAAAAATAGCCAAAATAAATACACAAAAACACAACGTCAGTAAATTCTGTTTTCTAGGAATCAGGACAATGTTGCAATCTAGATCAAAGCATGTATCTAACACTAAATTCAGTATAAATAAGACTCTGTATTTTCTTCCTCCTAATAGATAACAGATGGGAAATGAACTGAACCTCATTTAAAATGTTTGGCTATTATTTCCTAGCAACACAATTCAATTGGAATTGTCCCTATGGTGAGGTAGATAATGAGTTTTGAAGCTGTAGAGACAAAAAAGAAAAAAAGCCTGACCATATTTATCATTCCAGTATTTTAATGCCCTGTGAATTAGTATCTGCACTGTTGCTGCTATAAATATATACATTTTCTATATGTTACATTTTATATATACAGTATATTATAACTTAAGATATCGCTTCTGAATTCATTCAATTTTATTATAGTAATTTCATCATGAATATGAGTAGTCCTTGAAGTGGGAAAACCAACCTCTGTTGCTGCAGATTTTGCCATCTGGAGATGTGCATCTCCGCTTGCTTTCCCATGGGCTGATGTCACATTGGAATTCACATTTGTCTCCATGCCAACCAGCAGCACAGTAACAGTTTCCACAGTAACACTGGCCGTGGCCTGGAAGCAGACGAGCACGAACATGCAACAACTGATGAGTTCACCTGTGTGTGCGCTGCAGACTGACAGTTACTCAAACAGATTCACTGATTCTGACACATCTAAATGTTTTAATACTGGCCGACATCAAATGCAGTAGTAGAGGTGAGAATTCAAGTTTGCTGTTTGTAAATAAAGCTTGTTTGACATCAAACTGCACCAAGAGACACTGCGTATACATGTGTACACTCTACATACAAACTTTACTTTTTAATTCTTTTAATAGCTTTAGTTTGCTTAGTCATCCATAAATAGTTTCTAGAGGTTTCTGCAGACATACGTAAAAAATTATAGCTATGCAGAAGTCGACCCATGTTAACATATGCACAGTAAATACTTATGCACTGGAAATATAGATAATGTCATGCTGACTATATGTTTGTAACTTTGGGTTATTATATTACTATGACTGCTGTTCCTCAGTTGTTCAGAGGAGAGTTAAGTACAAAATACATCAGTGTTGTCTGACTACAAGGCAGCAAATTGTGGCAGTGCTTTCTTAAAGTTGTTCATTTAAACATTAACAAATGACAGGTTTACCGGTAGCTAGCATATGAAACAAAAAGTCAGTGATGACAGAGTAACAAGGATGGGCAGTTCTTGAAAAAACATACGTTAAATTCTGAGGCATACCTCCACACAAGTCTCCGGTGTCCTCGTCCAGACACTCACTGTCATCACACTCACAGAAACGTCCAGTCACCAAACCCCTGTTGTCCTTATTGTCACACATGCAGCTACCACAGTGGCACGTACCTACGGAAGATAACAGCTTAAGACACAGTTTAAGGTTATTTGTTTGATAAGATTAAGTTTATAGGTAGGGCAGTGTATGCCCACACTATGTGTTTATGTGAAGATGTCTGTTTGGTATGTATGCAGTGCACCTTCAGACCAAGAACCCAGCTGCTTTGCAGATGTGCATCATGTGATAGCAGATCAAGACGGGTGTCTGACTACCTAAGGTGGTGCAGGTGTGTTTGTCTGTGTATGAAGCAGGTTTTTCAGATGAGAATAGATAATACTGTGAATACATTTGCATTTCTTTACACTCAAAAAGAATCCAAAGTACTATAAAGACAGTACACACACTGCTCTTTCTGAAATCCACCACCAATTCTTTGGTTTTACTGATGTTGCTTTAAGCAGTCACTACTCAACAAAGCTCTCTATCCAGTATCTGTACTCCTCATATATACAAATACTGATGCAGCCAATGACTGAGGAGTCATCAGAGAATTTTTGTAGGTGGCAGGTTCCTGAGTTGTAGTGGAAGTCAGAGGTGTAGAGTGTAAACAGGAATGGTGCCAGTACAGGTTCTTAAGGGGCATTTGTGCTGCTCCTCCTCACCCCACCACCTCAGCTACACAACCGTCTAAGCGAACAAAGTGTGATTTGTCTTTTGATGTCAACTTTAACTCTCTGCTGTAACACATTAATTTCCAATTTAGGTGAATCAATAAAGTGTTGTCTAATCTAATGTCTGGGGTGCAGATGTTGTCCTTAACTATTACGTCCTGCATTTGGAGTTGACATAGACAACTTACTGCTCTGTGTCCCTCTGTCGGCCCGTACTAGGGAGAACCCACCCAGTTCAAGTAAGTTGTCTGGTATGTTCCCATTGAGCCAGGTCTTATTGAAGCAAAGCAAACTGTACTCTCTGTAGTCAATTTGGGTGTTTACTGACACAATAAGTTCATCTGCAACTTTATTGGTTTGGAGAGCCAGCAGCTTTTCCCTTGTGTAAACAATGCTGTTGCCATGGTGATGCAATCCTCCCTATGGTCTCTACACAGGCCCAGGAACTATTTCTACTCCTGTCCACCACAAAAAACACAACTTGACTTGTGATACAAAATATAGATACAAAAACATAAAAAAGTGAGGTGCTGCTGTAACTGGCTGCCACCCAGCAGGTGCTGTTTTTATTACTCATCCAATTATCTTCTTCAGTCTGAGGAATGTTAGTACATGAAGAAAATCTCAAATTTATCCTCCAGGGTGGTTCCACTTCTCACCTGACCTGAATAGGCTCTTTAGGTGGACAATGGAACCTGGGGGTGTGAGGGGATGTATTATTCATTATATCCTTCTTGTCCACATAAAAGTAGGGAGTTAACTGTGGCATTTCTGGTGGGTGTGGAGATGAAATGG
>OMLM01008122.1:9275-23584 GCA_900302695.1 Helostoma temminkii
AAAGCGTCATGGTAGAAATTCAATTTTTTTATTATATTAAATTTACTTTGTAAATTGTTAAGCGATGGTATGTGGAGAGATGAGGTATTTGATTGAACTACTTTGGAAGTCATTTTGGTCTTTGAAGTTTACAAAAATCCACACAGACACAGACATACCCAGACACACAGTTATCAAATGTCCTTTCCTTCCTGATTTTTGTCCTCAAGACAGGAGTGCAGTGGGCAGGAGGCCAACAATCTCAGACACAGACAGTATTAGGCTGCCGTCTATGCTAATACTTAGACAATACGTCCTCCAGACAGCAATGGGTGATTCATTATTGGGCTGTCTCACAGACCCTTTAGTGTTATAGACAAGATTTATATATAACCAAGCCACATAATCACAATTAATCAGGCCATGAAAACTCAAAAAAAAAATTTGAATGTTTTCCAAAATATTTTTTTGAAGCTTCTTATTTTTTCTTCTTTTCCAATATCAGTTTGTTCTGTGAAGCATGATGACTATTTTTTCAAAAAGACACAAAGTATTTATCCTGACTTGCAGATTCAGTAATACTGTTACAGTGAGTGACTGATAGAAGACACCTGTCCAGACAGACGTCAGCACATAGTATCAGAAGGAACCTGCTACACAGTTTAATCTGTGCACACAGTGCTATGTTATTGTAGGTACACATAAACAAAAATGGTAAGAAGAAAGAAACAGCGAACAGAAAGTAGAGACATTTTATTAAAAACATAAAGATGATGTGATGATGCAATTTAAAATAATTTAATAATTAATAATTTAATCTCTTAACAATTTGAGAGATCTAAATTCAGAATGGAGATAAAGAGTAATGCTACTGCACTTGTTGTTTTTTAGCTCGTCTGCAACTGAGTGTTCGACTAATATGGCCTCTATGACCTAATGACTGGGGTCAAAGGACGAATTCAGAGGTCTCCTTTTTTCTTTTTTTCTATTTTCTTATGTCTAATAAAAAAACTTTACGGAAATTTTTTTTTAGCTATAGTTATCTTGTTAATTCGCTTGCAAAAGATTCCTATCATGTTAGTAAAATAATCTCAGATGTTAATATTTTGACAACAAAAGTTAAATAAATTAATGTTTAATTTTTTTACTTTGACACATCTACTTCCTGTTTCCTCTCACATTCAACATACCCTCCCACTCATTTGACCTCTGACAACTCGGGGCCCCTGTGCCACAGCCTATTGATTCTTTGACATTGAACTTGAATCTTGGGGCACAGAGACTACAATCAAAGGGGCATTATCTCTCTCAAAGACGGATTGCAGGCCAAACAATACTTCCCTCATTTCACCATTCATAGAACGAACCACTTATCCTCAGCTGTCTTAGACATTTTGGGCAGTCGGTTCATGTGGAATGTTTGCATTGCCTGTGCTCCTGTTGTTGTGTTCTTGATGTTCCTGTTACTCTAATGGATCACCAGACGATAACAGTCCTCATATCCCTCTAGAGCAACAGATTAAAGTCTATAATATCATTATTATAAGACAACATCTCAAACTCATACGAAATCCATTCTCATTATCATCGGTGTAATAATATTGATCCACAGTGCAGCATTATACTACTATTTGTCACCAGCATACCGACTGCTTCTAATTACAAGTATTTCACTGTCATCGCTCCTAGTTGCCATGCGGCAAGTAGAATGACGTTTACTGTAAGAAGGCATGGCATAATTGCAAACTTATTTTTTCAGCATAATTACAGGAAAAAGTCTTAATGATTCAAGTTAAACAACAGATGAACAGGTACCGTTTACTTTACCCCAAGCTCTACTGTGAAGCAAATTAGCAATGCATTCATTGACTTCTGCTGGTGTAAACATGAGGCATCTGAGTTTCATTACAATGCAGAAATTAAATAAACAGTGGCCTGAATAACACTGGTGGATGCATGCTCCATTAAAAGCAATGTTATTGCAAGTGGTTAATTAACATGGGGCACCGTTTTTGTTTGCTTACTGTAGATATACAAATTACTGAATATGCTCTCTGATTGGTACTGGAGAGTGGGCCCACAACTCACTTGGTACACATACTGTATCAAATCCTTGTAACGAAAAACAGTAGGAAAATAACCAAAGTTACCAAATGAAAATTGAACTGATCCTCATCTTGCATTCATTGAATACTATGCACTATATAAAATCTGATCAGTCTTTGAAATAACAAACTTAATTGCAGAATACAAGCTTCCCTCTCTTGCAGTTTTTCAACAACAAGGAAACATTGTTTCACTTTCCTACTGTTCCCGTGTCACTCCCTTGATCTTGCACATGATCACAAAAATGGATGCTTCTTTCAGTGTCCCCAGCTATTGGCCAAATAGCTCAAGTAGAGATTATCTGTTTATGAGAATTGTGGTATATGAAGAGTTAACTTTGTGGCTATATATGGAGATAAGGGAGAAAGGGATATAGATTGAAAAAACTTGACCCAATTGACCCTGGTTGGGTTGGATGTTTATGCACAGACACAGATAAATGAGCTCACTAGATTTGCACACATGCATATGGCAGAATGGGTTCACTTAAATCTTAAATAAAAAGGTAGGGGGTTGGGAGAGACTTTTGTCCCAACCATAGACACTCTCCAACACATTTCATAAATCTAACACATCACACATTTTTCTAGTTTTCTTTGTCCTAGAAAACATGAAACATTTGCCTAACTTTGCACAATACTTGTTCCATTTTTAAATGCTGACTGTGAAACAACTATTAAAATGTGTCCACGTGGGCAACTGGATCAACTGCATTCTCTCCATTTCAACAGGAAATATCAAAAAATGACCTTTACAAAAAATATGTTCCAGTACTATCATTTTTGCTTTTGGCTCCTGTAAATGTGACCAGATACAGTACCTTAGTTTGTGTGTGGCAGGATGTCAACAACAACAAACATGCCAGTACACATGATAAGAGAGGCTGCACCTGTGCACAAGTCCACCCTCGGAAGGAATGCAACAAGTTAGTCTGTCCTTAACACATGACATTTTCTTGAGCCAAGAAACATGTATCCCTACGTAAAAACCTCTCTTCAGATTGTGGATTCTTTGTCACTCTCTATAATATCTGTTCCCCCCTCACGAAGAACTGAGGCAACTGATATACTGTTATTTTATTGGCTCTGAATATTCAAATCTAGAGGCTGACTCATGACATTTGTGATGTCAAGAAGGCATTGGAGGCTGCTGGTCAAAATTCTTTTTACCTAGGATGTAGTGGATAGTTGGTACTGAGAATAACATATACACTACAAAGACAAACAAGTAACTAAGCCATCAGGGGCTTACGTTTCACTTGGAAGGAAATCAGTTAATTTGTGAATCTCTGATCCTGCAGTGTAAAGAACAAAACAGTGAGTTTACCATGTTACTTCAAACTCATATATCATTTCCTTTTATTACAGCTATGGTTCATGAATCATTTGATCATCACTGCTCTTTTAACGTTTGTGGTTAAATGCCTGCTGTATGTCAGTAGGTAGGATGCTAGGTACACAAAACCAGATTGAGTAGATTGAGGTGAAATCATTGTGTCAAAACTCATTCATCATGCACCAGACTTAACAGTAAAAACATGCAGACAAAACAAGTCCAAATTGCCAGGCCCTCTGTAGCATTGATCATATCATAATGTCATAATAATCCACGATATAAATAAAGATTAATAGTCTCATTTCTGAATACTGATTAAACATGAAGAAAGGGGTCACCTCAGACATATAGGATTTCATGTAGCTTACATGAGTTGAAGGTTTTTCCCTTAAGTGTCTCTCTACAGTGTGAAATAGGGGAGCGACAGTGATTCAACTGCTCATATGTCAACCTTTTGCACACTTCCCTGTCCAAATAGCCAATCAGGATCCATTTAAGCAGCAGTGGCCTGGAACAGAAACTGACAGGCCTGGCAGAGGTGTTCTGGCCACATGTGAGCCATGGAAGTCCTCAGCAGTTCTAGGTTGAAATCCATACTGTGGTTTGCACAGACACTGCTGATTACCACACTGCTGGTGCAGACGTGCAGGACAAGGTTGTCAAGTCTAATCGTCTAATAGACACGGATTGAAGTCACCCCAGCCATGAAGGATTCTTAGAAAGTTTTATTTCATTCAACCTTTCATTAATTTGTCACTACTGATATTGGGTCAAATGTCTCTCTTTTTTTAAATATAGAACTGTAAGCAGTTATTTTTGCATTGTCAAACTCCCCAAATAATTTCCCTTCTTGGCATTATTTTAGAAATATCAATCTAATATTTCATACAAATATTAGTTAAAATGTTTCTGGTTAAAATGTTAGTTACCATTACCACAGGCACAGATGAATTACTCGGCAACCAGCCCTGTTATTTTGTTCTTCATTATTTTTATTTAGCTTATGTAAACTTCAGCTCTTAGACCATGGTTCTGCTGCCAGATCACCTTTCAGGAGGCCTGCAATTTCAGTGTCCTGCCTCCACGCTTGGATTAGTTTGGTTTAAACAAACTGGTTCTGGGCTTTGTGAAGACATTGAGAACACAATCATAGTTGAGAGCCCAATCAGACACTTCTAGGTACAAGCTCTCTTTCCTCTCTGTTTTTGCACTTCTGTTGGTAATGGCACTATCTTAATTAGAGTGTATAATGCCATATGAATGCTACATTATTACAGTTACTTTAGCTGTCTGTTATGATTTGCTCAATACTACCACTCAACAGTGTAAAAAAAAGTATGTACATAAGACCTGTACATTTATAAATATGCTCCTTTTGACATACTCAAGGGTTCAATGTACAATTTGTCATTTAATGTTTATTTTTCAGTACAGAATGAGCAGTGTGAAATTAACTGCAGTATACAGGCAACATACTGGCTAGCTTCATTGCTAAGATTTCCTCTTTCACAAAAAGTACCGCTACAAATGTGAGCTGTAACGGTGATCCTTCATTTACAGAAAACCAAGTCTAGTGCACTGATTTAAAAACAAAAACAACATAAATGGTCCTGAGACTGTCTTGTGTTTATTTTATGAACTTTGTCCAATCTCTCTCAATTGCCTAGTCCTGTCACTGAAACTGTATATGTCCTGTCAAAATGGAGCAAAATATGACAGATCTTCTGTGCTTAATTCATCTAGAATTTGGCATGTTTCGAAGTTGTGTACTCGTTTCATGGTGCCACACCAACCTGCCTAACATTTAATCAATTTCCCTTTATTTACACTCAGTCTTTGCTTCTCTCTGAAAAGACAAAGGTAGCCTATGTAAAAGTCAGGGTTTTTAATTATCATTGAATACCAATAAAAGATTCCTGCCAGGAAAACTTAGTGTTTGGTTTGCTCTGAGTCCAGCACAACAGTCCCATAAAAACATTATCCATTTACATTCCATTCATTACCACCTCATGACATTTTCAAACCTCTTTGAGTATTGCTTCAATGTTTGTAAGAGCATTTTCTGCCTTCCGAAAGTTTATCTTATGATGCAGAATCAAGGACTCAGCAAACTTTTAAATTTTACAGTGATGGCTTTAAAATAAATTAGAATGCCTTTAATTCCAAGAAGGTTTACAAGAAAGCATCGGGTAAATGTCAAAATATACATAGGCCTCATTTAAGACTTGTTTGGGATATTCTCCAGGGTCTAAGTTGTTTATTAAAACCAAAAGCATGACTGTTTGTGCAAACTAACCACAATCCATCCATCATCCTATAGCAAGTAACCAAATTAGTCTTCTTCCACCTAGGGACCTGAAGACAGGGGGTACTGAGCTTCGGTTTTACTCATAAAGGTGTTCAGCGAAGTTGTGTGTGATGTTGCGCAGATACTGTGTAAACACCACAATCATCACATGGAGGGCAAATACAATCCTGCTTGCTTTACATCAAATGTGGAAACAGTGCTACATATGGAAATACCAAAACACCTTGTTTAACAGCAAAAGCTTAAAGGTACTTGATAGGTGAACAAGTAAAAGCTAATGATCTCTGTTATTACTTTTGGAGATCCACAATGAGCTTGATTGTAAATGTTACAGCTCTAGCTAGATAACAACAAATAAATAAGATGATGAAAAGGTGCTTTATTTCTGTGTTAAAATCCATGTCCTTGTGCCCTGCATATATAGTATGATTAAAGCCACAAATCCTAGATCACACTTTAATACTGGATCACATTTGATAAATATTTAAAGGCATAGGCCAACATTATTTTCTCCAGGAAAAGAGAGAGACCAAGCAATTCTAAAACATGCAGACAAGAGAAAAGATGTCAGACTTTTCACAGAGTGGATTTTGTGTGCCACTGTGAAAGTGCTTCTTTTTTTTCTTACCTAAGCATCCTGCATAATTTATAAATCAAGCCATCAGTGTGACGACAGGTTGATGACGTCATTCACGGTCGATTTCCAGCAGTCGGCAGGACTTTGATTAGAGCAGTAAATCTCCTCCTGTTTGTCTGTCCTCCTGAGTGAAAGGGCAGCTTAATGGTCAACTCTCCACATGTTGCAGAAAGTTCTTCGTTGGTAACTAATCTTTGCGGTGAGCCTTGTCTCGGCCGATGCTGGAATTATACTTCAAGTCAATTGAGTTACTATGTACTGAAGTCGACTATTATCAAATATGGTTGATTAAAACAATATGAATTTGCAAACTGATGATTGGTAAGAAAGGGAATTATCATGCAGTTGGGCTCATTTCTGTACTTGAATAGTGTGAAATATAAATAATAACTACACAAATGCTACAGAAAACAGCAGTATAAAATGCACATAACTGTCAAGGGTGCTTTTTGACCTTTCTTTAAGCTACATCTTAAGTCAGATGATGTTAAACATCATGCTGCTAAAAAGCATCTTTAGGGCACTATTTTAAAGTTCAGTGTAAATTATCAAAATTATGATTTTAAAGAAGGGTTCCCCTTCTCAATAATACAGCAACGTTTTATGCAAAAAGTGTTCATTTTAATGACTGTCTCATTATTCCATTGCACAAATGGAGAGTAACATTGCATCCCAATATACATATGACTGTTGTCCAAGATGTCTTTGCTCAGGGAGCCTATGGTCTTAAGTGCTCAGCCAGTAAACAAATCATGGTTTATTAAATACACACTTGTCACTCTCCACTAGCCATGCTCGGGGAAATTTATTTTGACAAATGTTGCCCCACAAGACTTAAGTGTCTCTAGCTGACGCCAACAGATAAATACTCCTGAATAAGGAAATGGATTGAATTTAGCCAAGGTATGCTTTTAAAACGTGGATTTCTCCCTATCCATGTGGTCTATCTAAGGTCAATAAACAGTCAATGAGTGACACATTTAATTACTTAATCTATGTGTTGCTTAAGTTTCAATGTCCGACTACTGTATAGTGTCAGAATATGTAGAAAAGAAAGTAAGAAAGAAAGAAAAAAGAAAAAAGAAAAAAGAAATTAAAACAATAATAAATACACATCCAGTCAGACGTTACAGTTTTTGTATACCAGTATGTGTGCATGCATGCTTATGAATAAGTTTATGTTAATGCGATTATGAGAATACATATAAAACAATGACGCCATACTTTATTGATCTCTTTGGGGAAATTGTTGGTGGACAGCTGCCACACAGCAGATGATTGAACCACTACACGGTTTAAGTGTTTCCTCCAAAGACACTTTGACATGTAGCCAGGAGGGACCGCAAATCGAACCACTGACCCTGGGGTTCATACACAGCTGCTCTACCAACTGAGCTTCTGCTGCTCCACTATGAATAAAAAATTTAAATGCATACTTGTTGTGGTGGTGGAAAGGTCCGACAGAAAACTGGGAAATCTTTACTCATGTCTGGGCAAAATACGCCACATTCACATGACACTTTTTGCATATGTGTACCATAAGTGAGAAAAATATTCCCCTCACCAAGTTGGCATCTAGTAGTTGTCAGCTGCCAGGATCTTTAAGGCCACACAGAGGGAGTCCAATTCCGCACAACCATCTGTATGATTATTGCAATGCAGCAGAGCTGCAATGGCACAAATGAGTTGTTCAACCTGTGGCAAGTGACTGAGCAGTTAAAAAAGCGGTAACTTGTCACTACGGATGAAGACGTCTTCTATTCTAGAAGATTCTAGTTGGCAGACGCTCCATACATGTGTTCAAGACATGACCTTGACAACAAGTGACAATAAGAGGAGCCCTGTTGTTTGCTTTAAGTGAACAAAAGGGAAAAGCAGAACAGTATGGACTTTATTTTCCTGCAGGCCAATGCTGGCGTTCGTTCAAGTGCAGCTCTTAAACTATTTTCCTCAGCTTTATTCTGGGTTTTTTAGCCTGTGCCTACTTTTGCACTTTTCCTGGCACCAGGCGAACTTCATTGCGAACTTCTGGGAGAAGAGGCGTTGTTTGGGCTGTGTTTATGCAGATTAAGTGGTGTAGTGCAATTTTGGACCCCATTTTGGACCAAACTCAGACTTTCATCACACAGTGCAATTTTTGTGCCATCACCTGGTTCTAGCGTGCTCACGCAGGCACTGGTCCAAAATCAATCGACAGCTTTGACTTATCAAGGGACCTCTTTCCTTTTGCTGCTCAGTGACTTGCAGACTGTTGGATCTTATGGTGAAGTTAGTTAAACACTGCTTTTTATCACACTGCAGAAATTACACATTGACGATATATATCTCATCTCCACTCTCAACTGGCAGAGAGGCCACTCTTAATTTTGGAACATTCATTCATTATTCATAATGCGATAGGATCGAGCTGTAATTAAGTTAGCAACTGATTCACTAAACATGAGTCAGAAACATTTTCACTCACAGATTCCAAATTTTAGAGCTAAAATCCTCATGTATCTTGAGCTCCTTCAGATCATAACAATATTTTTATTAAAAAGGAAAAATCCAAACCATGTGAAAAACATTATGACGGTCAAAATATTTGCAGTTGTGGTCTGAGAAAATCCAGTTTGCACACTTGTCCCTGCCCAGACCGGCAAACCTCACAATAAACCAGCCTATTAAAGTATCCCTTAATCAGTCTCGCACCGACTCCACCTGTTCTATAACATCTGACCCATAATTAAACAAAGGATAAGTACTGTTGCTGAACAGTAAAGGCTAAAGCTTAGGGGACAGACCACTATCTGCGCAATGACAAAATTATAAGAATAAAATAAAAATAACAAGAAAACACTGACAACACTGCAGAGGCAGACACAGTCTGAAACAAAAAAAGTCAGAATGCCCTGAACTGACCACAGAATATAGGGAACTGTAACAAATCTACAGTTCCCTATAATCTGTGGCAAGTCTCACCAGTGGAATCATGGCCTGTTATACAGGACACAAAAGCCAGAACACAGTGAAAGGTGGGAATGCATTGCATTTACTATGCACCACTTCAAAAGTTTTGCTAAATTGTTACTAAATTGTATGGTGCACACTGGACTTTGTCACAGCTGACAAAAACCTGGAAAACAAAAGAAAATGTAATACATTTTTGTGTGGGTTCACTTGACTTTTTCTCTGGAAACGAGGCCATATGGGCAGCGTCACATGTAATCATTCCTACATGTCTACCGAACACAGAGCGATAGGTGGACAGTCTAACAAGAGGTTTGCAGAAAATATGAAAATGAGCACCCCTGCACAATTACACAATGAATTCACATTTAATACTATTTACATTTAAAACAGGCCCAGTCCTCATGTAAGTCAAATACCAAGAAAGTATTGTTTGCATTCATGTGGGGGTTGTATGTGGATATGTGGGTGTACATGTGTGTTAATGCTAGTGTGCTATTGTTTTTGTTTGGCAACACTGACTTGACTTTCTGAGAGGAACACAATAATTAATTAAGAATTCTTTTACATTCTGCCCTCTCTTTGTTTTCTATTGATTTTCTCTCTTTCAATTTTGCCTGTAATCAACTTTTAACATCTCTTCTCTTTTCTTCTCTACTGTGGGCTGAGTAATTTCCATAACAACAGAGTCAGGCACAAAAGCCCTATGGGCATGTGACAGAGTTGTGGGACAGGGGACATGGACTGAGAGAAAGAGAGAGAAAGGGAGAGAGAGAGAGAGAGGCAGAGAGAGAAACTGCCCATGCTAATATCTGCAGCTGGGCCTTTGGTTTTGTTCTCTATGCAGCTGGGCTGGATGAGAGAGCCTGGATTCCAACACACCCCCATCGGCATAAATCTTGCCATGCTTAAGGCTGCAAACACTGCAACAATGCCACTGGGTCATTCTATGCCAAGTCGGCTGGCTCTGCGCACACACACACACACGCACATGCTCACAAATAAATTGTTGTTGTGTGGGGTTGTTTGTAGCTACTAAGGCGTTTTTGTTTTATTGTCTTCTGGGGTGCATATATTAATCATTTATCATCTGTTCAGACTGATGTGAAATGAAAGCCCAGACGATGCTAATTATTCCTTTCAGGCTCATTGGCATTGCCTATAGAACAAGACCAGACAAGATTGTGTCATGTGCCGGGGTCAACTCCTAGATTCATTTTGATGATCTCTTGTCACTAAAGGGCTGGAGCCTTCCAGAATAATCACTAGTTTCCCCTTGTCCTTGCAACTCTGCAGTTGAGATAAAGTCGTTTAAGTGATGACTTTTGAAACTCATATACTAAATACCTTGCCACAATCAAAGGTACTTTCTAACTTCTTAGATATTCAGTGACCATAAGACAGCTCCAACATAGCAGTGCATTTAAAACAAAGAGATGCTCAGCAACAGTAACAAACTTGTTTCCAAAACATTTGTCCACAGCTTTTGCCTATCATTAATAACCCCACAAAGAGCGCTTTATGGTGAGTGGACAGTGTCACTTTTTGGAGTCAACTTTGACGAGATGAATGTGCATGGTGAGTTTGAATGCTTCGCAGCTGGGTGTGAGTCGGGTGCTGGTGACAGCGGGTACCAGGGCACAAATCCCATGGCAGAAAGGGCATCTTTGTTTGGCCCAGGTGCTCTCTGGATGCACTGCCCTCACATCCTGTGCAGTCTCATTGATTATGCATGAGCCGTACATTTAAAATCATGAGCTTCCTGTCAAAAGCCAGAATGGGCCGGTCTGGCCAAGTGTGCTTTCTGTGGCTTCAGAGGGAGAATAGAAGCGTAACATTTTCAAGGAATTGAAAAGGCCTAAAAACAAAGTCCATTGTGCCATGGGCAAGCATTATAAAAACACATTATAGCTCTAACTGAGATACAACAAGGTCTAATAAAGCAGTCAGCGCTTTCAGCTCCCCCAACATGGACATTCACAGTTCCCTAGCTCCTCTGCAGACTCTGTATGGACCATATAAATCTGCATTGTTTGAGTGACATGTAATGTGTTTTGTGCATCTTTCTGGTAAGCCTTTGGTTGCAGCAGTTTGTCATCAGTCGCTGCCATAATGAATAAGAATGAAGACTCCACTCATCTTGCGTGCCCCATTGCTCCCATGAGAAGATGTGTCTCAGTAATTACTGGAGGATTACAATAATCTACATTTGGAAGCGTAACCTCCCAGTAGCCTTTGTGGCTCAGCACGAGATGAATCCAGTACAATTAAGCCATTTTGTTTCACTGCATGACTGTTCATTAGCATTATCTACACCAGTGGCTTCAGCTCTCAGACTGGGTCCCCCTCAGGTTCTCATCATTGCATCAGTTCCCTTGGTTACAGCTCAGTCTCCCAGAGTCTGGGGTCAGGGGGGTCACCACCTCATGATGTGAACAGGCTACTAGAGTTACTGCAAGTATCAGAACTACCTCAACAGAGGTCTCTCTTGCACAGTCCAAGTCATACCTTGTTATTCGTTTTGTAGCACTAACACAAGAGAAGGCCATAAATCACAAGTGTTGCTAACTTTCATGTGATGCATACAGTATAAAATTGATTAAAAACTGTGCTTTATAGTTTAAAGCCAGTTAGCCTTGGACCAGTGGGGTGCCGCACCTCGTGTAAAAGGGATCGCAACCCACAGCAAAAGGCACAGCCTGGAGCAACTCTCCTCAGCAGCCAAGCACTCAATATTAACAAGACCTCAGATACTGGCCCATGCAGGGGCACTGCAGGTGGGGACATTAACCATAAAAGAGACACTTCTGCTAACCGTCTGGGGATGGAATAGACCCTGTGGCTTCGTTGGGGCTTGATCGCCTGGGGCAGCTCAGCAAAGCTTGGCTTAAACAGGATTTGGGGAGTGAAACTACTTTATCAGGGCTTACAAGGATGAGGCCATATAGCTGCCTAAGCAGATCCCTGAGTTGTGATCCTGCAGGGAGGAATTCTCCAGAGTTAAGACATTACAAAATAGAGTTCAATTCCTGCCAGTATTCACAGTATTTTAAATAATTGGACACTAAAAGTATGATTTGTGTTTTTTTTTTCAAACACTTAGCATAACATACAAAGTATTTTTCCCAAGGACATAGCCAGGGTTTACGTCTTTGGGCTTTACAGGGCACTCTCCACAGTCAAGTGGTCAGCAAGCCTTATCCTGATCCTTTGTCACTTCTCAAATCTGGGGCCAGACATAGAATATTGGTTGGTGATGAAAGGTAAGCTATACCACCCACTGTTAGTTACAGATTTAATCATAGGGTGGTCACACAACAAGCAATGGTGTTTACACCATTAAAATAAATTGCATGTTACAATGTTCAGCATGGTAGGTAGAAACAGTTCAGTCCAGACAACTTGCATTATTAGGGAATACACACACACACACACACACACACACACACACACACACACACACACAATAAACTCATAAGAAATGCCTTTCAGCTCACAACAGGGTGTGTCAATACATGATTGAGCTTACAAGTTTGACTTTCATTTGCTATCCTGACAAGCTGTCAAATTAAATATGTTATTGGTATACACTGACATCATTAGCGAAATGGAAAAATATTTGGCTGCAAAGTAGATTCCACAGTGAGCTCAGTGTCTGAAGGCTGGGATCTGGATCGCTAGCAGCCTGCTGTGGGTCTGTGTGTCCCTGTCCCATGTTAGGCAAGATATGTAGTCATGAGACCCAAAAAATGGCATCAGTCACACTGTAATAGTTCCTGGATTGTTGTCAGCCCTCCACCCCACAGAGGCACAGGGTAGGTGGTTGGCTCCACCACAGTCTTCAGGAGCTGCCTACATCATTCCTTATGACCCTCACTGCTGCCTGTGGGCAGACTCAGCATGATAGCCAACCAAAGAGACAGATCCATCTGTGTCATGCTACTTGGAAGTCTCAATTTTGTCAAATTAGTAACTAATCTCCACTTTTGTTCTTTGAGAGTACCTATAATCATAGTGAGAGCACAGAGGGACCTGTTTTGTCCACTGCAAGTTGACACACAAGAACAAAAGCACGCCCACCTCATCCTGCTGATAACATTCCTTCACATCAAGAGTGTGAGGAAGTCGCTCAGGATGTTTTTCACATAAACACCAATGTATCAGTGGTCTAAAATGTAATATAATTTCATACAGAAACAAAAAGGGAAATGCAAAATATAATGATAATCAGCCTTGCTAATCTGTAACCTTTGAGGATTGCTTCAAAATGAATACTTGATATGCAAATAAAGAGAGATTTTACAGTTTAATCTGGGAGACAGACGCATTCAGTCTATTACTGTAGCACCAATAATACACAATCATAGCATTTTTAGTGTCAGTGCAATTAAACTATAATGTTTTAAAATACTTTAATGTTTCAGAAATTTCACATTGTTGTGACTCAGTTAGTAAAAAAAAGGTTTCTAGAGACTGACCCCAGCACAGCAATCAACAAAGTAACACTGCAATGTTATCAATTACTCAGTAAAGTAACAACAATTAACTTCTGTAAAACCAGCCTCTCAGACCCAGAGGCTGCTATCTGATCAGTGGTACCACTTAGTGGGGACCTGCTGAGACCTCTGTTTATGCATTAACTGGACACAAATAATGAGCAATGGTCTCTCCTAGTGCATGAGTCAAATCAAATTCCCTTGCCAATTAGAAGGAGATTTACACGAGGCCCCGTAGCACAGAGGCTAATCTTCTTGGGTGATCTACGGTGTTCCTGCACTAAAACAGCCTCTTATATTCTCATGGACCACTGGTGCTAGCCCTCGTGGTGGGATTTGTTTCTGTTTTCATATGTTTCTGCAGGATTGGGAGGCTGGAGCCAGTCTGTGTGTGAGCATCCTGCTTGTGGAGCAGACCTGGCAAATGGCCCACTCAGGACATTTGACCCTTGTGGATTTTTCGTACTTGTGCGTGTTTTTTTTTTTTTTTTTTTTTTTT
>OMLM01008122.1:23604-85426 GCA_900302695.1 Helostoma temminkii
CTAGCACTTTTCCTTTAGCAAGGGCTAAAAGGCTCAAAAGGGTGGAAAGCAAAATATTTTTATAAGTCTCCTGGACGCCAGGTTGCATAAAAGGTTCCACAGGCGTTTGCATCAAACCTGGCCTGTTGAGACCACAGATTCTGTTTTTGTTGCCATAAAACTGCCCTTTCCAAAAAAGTACATATATGTATATTCCATTAGCTTGACACTTATAAACTTAAATGAACTGCAAAATCAAGTTTGCTCCCCAAAGTAAAACTGAAAGCTAAATATAATAGTCATATGAATGTAAATATCTATCCATGGGTTAATACATACACCTAAGGGGGTGTGTTTCACACATTTAGTGAATGTATCTTATTAGATACCAAATTAGATTTTAACTAGAATATTAAATAAATTGCATTAAGTAATCATCATGACAATTATTAAATTCAGTTTTGTAATTTTTATTATTTCATTATTTTACAGAGACTGGTTATCTGTTATGGTTTTAGTTATGGATGTGACAGGTGTACAGATTGTGTTTGGGCCCAGTGTTTGAGAGTTTTGTGAGCTCCTAACATATTTGACTTGGCAGAAAACAGAAGGAGCCCCCCCAAAAAGACATGAAGACCTCCCTTGTTTACAGATGCAGGATACTGTTGGTAGTTCTCCTTTGGTCTTAGGGGGTGGTGAGCAAATAGAGTGGGGGCAGACCAGGTTGCTTTCAGGACTCCTTTATTCCCCCTTCCCTCTTAGGTTGATAGTGGTGATTATTGTTTTTGGGGTTGTCTGGTCACAGTAATTGCAGGTTAGTTGTCCATCACTCCATGGTCTGCTGCCAGTGAAGGGAAAGAAGAGCAGAGAGAACTGAAAAGAAAAGATCCATTTAATCATTTGGGTAAAAAGGTACATTAGCTATAGGTAAACAACACAATTAGCTACAATATTGTCTTAGTGGTTGCACTCTTTTAGTAGTTAGTTAATAGTTACAAAATAGTTGTAGCTTATTTTGTATCAGTTACAAAATGCTGTTATTATGTTATTAGATATACTGTACATTATGTGTGTTTTGTATATTTCACTGTGACTTTACACTGAAGACTTAAAAAAGTTGTATTATTGAGAAAACAATTCAGCATAGATGAAGTTTACAGGTCAGATTAAGAAGTCTTACGCCTTATGGTCATTTATTGTATGTTGAAAACATTATTGTAATGTAACAGTGTTTTCCCCATATGAGTTGCCATTAGGACTTTATCAGTGTCCAGGATTAAGTCTGTTTGCTTATAGAAAGGAATGCAATTAGTTGAGTCACACACACTAATCAATGTTGGCGTATCACTTGCAGTCACCCATGAGCAAACATGTTTTTTTCTTTTGAACAGATAGGAAAGGAATGTCAAATACAACCTGAAGTCCAAATAGTTTGTTACACATATTGGGTGGATGTTATGTAAGAGAAACATATTAATTATTTCCCATGAAGTCACCTGTCTGATGTGTATGCATGAAGGCTCAGTCCCACCCCAGTTCTCATCCCACTGTTTCAGGTGAACAATAGATACAGGACCCCCTGCTGCATTGCCAGGTGACCTCATCACATCGCTCACTCACTCTTACTCACGGAAACAAAGATCGGCCCAGTGAAAATGCCAGTGCCGGTCTCACAGTCACCCTGATAATATCTCCGTCCCCTCAGCTCCACACACATTGACATGGAGCAGTCACACAGATAGAGTTGCAAATGGGCACTTCTATGAGTCAAAGCAGGAGAGGGTGGGACACTGGACATCCCCCCAGCGGACGCCTTGTTCTCCCATTAATTGATCGCTACTTGATCTTGGATGGTGATTCAGGGGTACTCTCTAGGGCAGGCCACCAGTTTCTGTGATATGTGTGGGAACTGTGTGGAGGCCATGAAGGTGCACCTGCTAAATGGTCGTTTTGGCCTATTCCCCCAGCACCTTGCCCATTGTTGGGGATTTATATTCAGTTTCCTTCTCAGATGGCAACACAGTGGATGACTACTGAAGTGGGCTTCTCCATTTTCAGAAAAGGGGTTGCTTAAAAGACAGACTTGCTAAGGTGGGGAGTATTAAAAGAGTGACACAGGAAGAATTAGGAGAGATGGGGGGCCCAATAAGCTTTCATGGCACACAGCATTGATGTCAGAAGTACTGTAGAAGTGCATTTTCTATTTGTGTAGAATATGCAATGGAAATAATATATATTACAATAAATGAATGGCAATGCAGGGTATAAAAATTGAATAGCATTTTCAGACTAAGGAGGATGATCACAAGCCAACAATTAGCCCTAATGACAGCCTGATGTCCTGTGGCCTCCTGCTTGACCCGTGACCCTCATTTCAGTAAGGGCTGTAATAAGGGACATTACTCTGTCAGTGTGGGGTCTGGGTCGAAAGAGGATGGTAAGATGAAAGGTACCCACTGAAGTGTGGGCTACAGGTGGGATTGCAGTTTAAACAGACAGTGATGGGCAGGTGCAGTAATCATTTATAAAAGCAAAGTAGGATTAAAAGTGTTTCTTTGTGCACTATAAGGAATTCATATAGTGTCTTTCTTTCAGATGCTTTGCTGAGTTTAAAAATGCTGTGTAATTCTTCACAGACAATATATCTAGATTGTGTATAATTTGTATTTTTATTAATGAAGCAGAATCTAAACTCTCTTTTTTCTTTAGAAATAATCTGTTATTTTCACTGTTGAGCTTTTTTCTTATTCTCAGAGTGTTAGACTCTCTAATCCCTTCTGCAGGGGCATGTCATCACTGTGTCATTCTCACATGTCCACTCTAAGCTGAGGCTGTTACACACTGGCACTGCAACTGTCATCATCTTCAGAGAGAAGACAGAGGTGGAGGAGTGGCGGTGGAGAGCAGGGCGTATTGGGGGAGCGAGGGGGTTAGGAAAAGAGCCGGAATTACCAGATTTAAATAAAGTTAGCTTTCCGGCCATCTGGCCACTGTTTAGGATAGAGGAACAAGCTTCCAAGGCCTGTAGAACCAGAGTGAGAAAGCTTTATTATTAATAATGCTCAGTATTCAAACACCAACACAAAATCCACAAAGGTCCTTTGAATACCACAAACATTATGTTAAGTATATATTCCTCACAATTTTCCTAATAATGTATCTGCATTTATAGAGGCTGTCAGGTGGCTTAGCTACAGGTATTTAGTTGAAAACAACTGAAATCCTAATGAGTCGCAGGACACCCTGGAGTCAGTGTAAGCGGATCTGGGGACACGCATCATGGCCTAAGAAAAGTGGCATATGGGTTGGTGAGAGGAAATCACATCAGAATAAGGTGACCAAGACAACGTATCCTTAAACCAAGGACTCTAAAATTAAGGACAAAACAATGTGTCAGGCAATGATTGATCAGTCTCTGGTGTTTTGTCAAAATTCAGTCGTCTTTGCAGCCCCACCCTCAGGCATTTCCTATAATCACAGGCCATGCCCACCCATGGCTAATTAGACATTAAGCAAGTCAAGGGGGCTTGATTTAAAGCAGCCACCCTAGACCAGAGCAAAACAAAGAGAGCGAAGTGGGGAAATGGGAGAGATCCAGATCAATATTGAGCGGAACTTTTGTTTGCTAAAATGCCATAGAGGCTAAAATAAATCAGATAGAGGAGGGAGAGAAGGGCCAGCGATTGCATTCTCACGGCTCCCCGGGCACTGCACTGAGAATAGGCACACCTGGCCTAACAAAGCCCAGGAAGAGGGGAGGGATGAGAACTCAGGCATTCTTACACACACACACACGCAAACAAACACACACATGCACACACACACAAAAAGAAATCACCTTATATTTATTGGTATACAATTATATAAACAAGAGTATTTATAAGCACTTTCTATCATATTTATCCTGAGCATGATATAGATTACAAATAAAAAGACACCATTGCTAAGAATTTCCTGTCTACGTTTAGGGACTGTCTTGAAGCTTCACTTAGAAATAATAAAAGCAGTACTGCTGGCCAGTGGAATTTGTGAGAGCACCGACAATTAGCAAGAAACTCAAAACACACAGTGTTCTTTATAAAGGAAAGCATGCGTTGTTAATTTGGTTACTCATTAAACATTGGGTAGAAAATGTGCTCATGAAATCTGTAAAAGCAAGAAAATGATTTGTAAGGAGCAGTTGAAATTTTTTTTATTTATAAGAGAGATTTAGCGAGGAACTATAACATCACATTTGCTAAATCTAGTCCAACCATCTTAAATTTTTACATATGCTTTATTTGGTGCCAGCACTCATACTGACTCATCTATAGACATCATGGGTAGACTTGACTGACTTGACTTGGGTGCAGTCCTGCTGCAAAGATACTTTTATATGTGTTTTTTTATGTTAACATAATGACACATATTGATGATTAATGGAAAAGTAAATATACTGATATGGAACATGTCAGTTAAATGTTCCCAGGCATTTTCCAGATGAGTCTCTGAAGCCAGGGTCCTAGTATGACAGTCGTGCCCTGGCACACCTGTCATCTACCTATTATATCTACACCCAGCCTTCTTTTCTTTGTAGTGCTTAATTACTTCATTAAAAAATATGTTGCAGCAGAACATACAGTAATTCATCTAGTGCCTTACGTTCCCCACAAAAACATATTAGCATTAGCAGTTTAGCACAGGAACTGAATTTTTAAGAAACAAGACTGCATCAGCCCTAACAATGCAATCAAGCTCCAGAGTTAAAGGATTTCCAGCCTGATGAAAATGCTTCACTTCATCACTCCCTGCCAACCAGCTCTTGCACTGCAGTATCTGTGGCAGGGTTCCCCCTGTAAATCATACTGTCACTTCTGACACTCAGCACCTCTGGAGCGTGAGCACCCGAGCTGGTTTCAATTTGAGCCCTGAGCAAAGTTAATAAGTTTGAGATAAATTCAGCTGGCCTGGCTGGAGCTGATTTGGAGTGGTGTATGCTTTCGCCCCCCTGATTAGCCCTGATTCTCAACTTCATTGGCAAAGCACAAAGAGAGAGTCTGTTTCACTCTGACCCATAATGCACTGTGACCCCATGCAGGGAAGCCTGTTATCATTGCTATTTAGAGAGTTCAGGTTACAGGTGAGTCAGGTACTAAAAAGATAATACTGACATGGCATAGGCGGACTGCTAGGTGTGGGTGTTCACTTTTGAAGACATATTGTGAGCATCCAGTTTAGTGAAAAGCCAAAGCAGAAATCAAGCTGAATCCTGGTTTGTTCTTTCGTAATGTGATGCTAGCTTTAAAATACACGTTCACTGAAACTGTCGCACAAGAGAAAGACAAGTCAGACAAGTCAGCATTGTACCATGAGTGAAATCACTCATAGTCATTGTAAGTGCTAGCGCCATTTAGTAAAATAAACCTCACGTTGAGCTAATATTCATCTCTGGTAACCCTCAGAAACTGGTGTGATGTTGGTAAGCACTCGCTTGGCCATCATTAACCAGCTGGAAGTGACTATAGCCCTTGTTGCCTCCCACCACATGATTGGAGGGTACCCCCAGTAACCTAACGCAGGGATCAATTATAGATAATTTAGGACTTAAGCAATTTGGACAGATTTCTGGAAATTACTGTAGAGGTCTTGTTGCTGTCGCTGAACAGAAATGAGAGTGGGATATTTTGACAGGTTTTTACCACAAACCAGTTCTCGGATACACAAAGGCAGAGGTTACATGGTGCCTAATATCCATGTGTTGATTGGGGCTAAAGTCAGGGGGTTAAGCAAGGTCTAGTTTGCCAGGTTCTGAATTACCATAGAGAAGATTAAGCAAAACAGCAGCCTCCATCCCACCTGTCGACCAATTACCACTACATAAACACAATGGTCGGTCGACTGCATGCACACGCATAAGATAAATTTACGTAGGTGGACGGAATTCCCCAATTAAAGAATCTGACAACTGTAGACAGACCAAAAATGTTCAATTTAAGCCAAATACCATAAAACCCCAGAGCAATAACTAGCATAGGCATGTTTTGAAGTGTATGCTGCTGCTAAACTCACTCTTTACAAGCATTTTTTCATGTTGAAATAAAAAACATATTTCACAAAGCAGTTTGGACCAAACTGGTACAATGAACAGAAAATGTTTGGGCTTTTTATATTTACTTTAGTCTTCCCATGATGTGAAATACTTTTCAGCTAAGATATGTACATATCTCTCCATTTGAAGCTTTTTTCCATAGAGTCTTTGGCCCCTGTGACCTGGCTGTATTAACAGAACGATGCTCCCATGTTTGCTGCCTGTCTCTGGGTGTTTGCCCACAATGCTCGGACAGGAAGTTGACCAGACTGTGGTGTGTCTGAGCCAGTACTGAAACCTTTCGGCTAGGTGTGAGGAAGACCTGATGACATCACTGGTATCTCATAGCCTTCTGATGAAGGTGAGAAGGAGGAGACTTGCTTTGAGTCTATTTATATTACGCTTATATACACAGCATCCTAAACAAGAGACAGCAATCTTTAACCAAAATACCTGCTACATTAGGTTTATGCAAGCATACCCTTAAAAATTACATAGTTGTGTTGTTTGAATGTAGGAAATCCTATTGAATATGGGTTAACTCAAAATTACAAACCAAAACTGTTGTAAATGGACATATTATACTGGACACGAATTTTCTATTGAGTTGAGGTGTTTGCTTGGTTTTAGTTAAATCACTTACTGTAGGCATTAGCCAAACCAGGACTTATCCTATGGTTTTTCTTGCTGCTATTTCCTGGTGTGTTCAGGGACTTGCCATTCTGTGGATCACAAATATCCAAAAATAGTCATGTCAAATTATAACTGTGATGGTCATTTATTTGGACCATGGGATTGCAGTATTTGTGTAAATGTCCACATGTGTGAATGCATGTGATTGTGTGTGTGGTCTTATTCACATCACACATATGTGCTCCCTCCCCTCTGCTGGGGCCACTACCACTAAATCCAGAGACCCAATTAAGAGCCCTGGCCGGAAAGCAGACCTGACCGGGTGGACGCTGAGACGAGACAGGCTCACCGGGCACTTCCTCTCCCTACTCCTCTCTGAAGGCTCCTTGGCAAGACGCAGACGGCCAAGATGTCAGGGCCAAGCAAAAATGCAATCTGTCTCAACACAGTTGGCTGACTGAAGCAATCCCGGCACGTAGCATCTCTCTGCTTGCTTTGCACTGAGCCATGCATGCTCACACAGAAGGAAACAGGAAGGCATGATCAGGCCAGCAGTTAAGGTGGTCTGAATGCAGCTCTGCTGAACTCACGGGATATGGCCACTGATCATTTTGTGCTTTTGCGGGGCAGCGTTTCTTGAGAGGTAGTGAAGAGAATTTTCAAAGTCACTCTTCAAAGCCACTGTGAGCCTATGAGCTGCATGTTAAAAAAATTCCAACAGGGTCTGTCTTCTTTTCTTTGCAAATTGGAAACATTATTAACTGTTACCCATCATACCTGAGCACATGAACAGTTCATCTAAAGAATTCTGTCAGTGAGAGTGACTATTAGGAGATTTGTCCCTGCTAAAATTACGAAATGAGCATGAGTGTCGTCTGTCAACAAAATGAAACAAATAGACTTAAATGACTATTCCAAAATCCCTGGGGTCAAATGACAGTCCTGACTACATATAATGGCTATATTTAGGACAGTGTCTTGTACTGCCTCTAGCACCACATTAACCTCTGACCTCTAACTAGGCTCTAAGCTCCTGGTGGTTTACAGCTGGGACAACTACCTTGTGCCCATAGACTGATGATAATATATCTGCTGGAAAGACTTATTACAGGACTTATAACATGACTAAAGAAGAACATAGTCTACATGCAGAATAATACAATGGCAATATTAAAGTTGAAACTTAATTCTTACATAATGCCTAAATTAAGATGGTAAATAAGTGCAAATGAGCAACCTTTTACGATCTACTCCTTTACTTATCTAATCTCACTCCTATGCAGGAGTAAGATTTTTGAGGCTTGGGATGTTTACCCAGAACAAACAAGCAGATGTGCTACATATGAATGAACACACTAAGTGAGAGTTTCAGTATCTGATTAGGTTTTCAGCTTCCCTGACCTCTGACAATAACTTATGAAGTAATGAACAAGTCATGCCGGATTTTAGTTTAATTTATTTCATCCAACTCAATGAAATGTAAATTATACGTCTATATAGTTCTGGTAAAATAACAAAACGCGCAAAACATCAGAATTTAATATTATGCAGAGATAAAATTCTGTCAAAGAAAACTGGTAATTCCAAGACTATTTAGATTTTTCTATTCCTATGAGCATGTAATTGGCAACTGGTGTTTGACACCCAGGTGACAGGTGTTTGTATTTCCCTTCCTAAAACCCACTGTAGGTTTATTTAGATTTTCACACCCAGACTACATCCACCATCCAACTCCCACTCTGCCCTATATAACAGGAGGAAGACATCATCTGTGTGACTCACACATTTCTATCTAGGAAGTGTAGCTAGTCTGAAACACAGCTGAGGTTCTGGATGTAACTTAGCCCCTCACCTCTATAGGCCCAGCTGTAAAATGACACAACTCCTCAAGTAGCTCCTCAGCAGCCATCAAACCCCAAGTGGCTGTTAAAGCTCACTGACTCCCCCTTCACAATCCCACCCTTGTCTTGTAAAACCAGGAGCCATAAAACTGCCACAAGGCTCATTCTTAGTCTCCATATGTCCTCTGCGTCATGACGAATGGACAGTTCAAGATGTCATGCTATTTTGAACTTGATCGCTTCAATTGGGAAATTATTTTAGGCGATTTATCTACTGAAGATCAGAGGTCAAAACATAGATTCTGGGGATCGGGAAATTGTTTGTTGAGTATGTGAGTTTCAAAAAGTTACTATTGACTGGTAGTTAAGATCACAGTACCATATACTGCTAGTGTATTTTTGTGATGAAGCAGGTTGCTTATGTCTGTTTCATGAAAACATTTAAATGTAATTGACATCACTATAATGAGCTACACCCTGATGTTAAAGTGATGTAATCAATGTCCAAATGCAGAGAATCAAGGCATTTTATAACATAATTTATCTATAAATCCAGTAGTAATAGTTGTAGTAGTTGACACCTTACTACTAGTAGCAGTAGTTTCAGTGACTTGCTTAGGGCACCAAAATGGAAATGGAAAAACCCTGATTGTCATAAAGTATTCTGAATAATCAGTCCTCTCATTGGCTTAGTGACTGTTACAGCAGGCACCAAAAAGGCCACAGATAATTAAAATATTATATACTAATCTTAAATAAAGATCAGTCTCCTTAGGGATGAAATGGTTGTTGCAAACAGGGCACCAAAATGACCAGAAAAAATAAACCATGTTAAACCAAGTAGGCCCTCCCTATAATCACACCACCCTTTTCCTTTGGCACTCGTTGCAACTTCTGTCATGAAAACTAAGATGAAAATCTTTCAGCTGCCTTGCATCATTTGTAAAATATCAAAAAGGAAAACGACTGACAAGATCAAACTTAACAAGTGATTGTGATGATATAAAGATGACACTATTGGTTGGAGCCAAGTGTAGAATCTACTCAGAAATGTCCAGTAAAAATTAATTAGTAATTATTTATGCAACAAAGCCAGCATACAGGTCTTATACTGTAAATTATGTATTTGAACTGATTTGGAAACAGTTCACCACAGAAAAAGCTGTTGAGTTTTACATCTTAGAGAGCTACATGGAAACAATTACTTCCTGGCAAATGCAGATTTATTGGCAGATCTCTTCTTGAGTGTGTGTTTCTGAGCACTTTCACATTTGTGTAGTTACAGCTGAGCGCACATCGAATAATTGCCACTGAAACGTCACAAGGTTTCATTTGACAAGTGTGCTGTGCATCAGCCAAGCAACATCTGGATGCAAATGGAGAAATTACTGCCAAGCGCATATATTACAGCTCAAACCTCTGCTTGAGGATGCATGTGAGGCTGAAAATTAGCTGAGAAAGTTGTGAAGCAGGAGTGTCTCTTTGCCTGCCACTCTATGCTGATTCCACCAAACACTGTCCAGTACTTAAGATTAATTAATTAATAAAGCAGCTACACACATAATGGAAAACATGGAGTTTGAACTGAAGAAAATGGAGACTTGGTGGTAAAAGCTGTGTAAATACAAATAAAAACTACCCTAAAAATAAAGCTAAAGGTTACAGTCACCCCAAGGTAGCATAAAGCCCTCATAAAATAAAGTCCTTTAAAGCGTAAATATGCAATAAATATCTTTTTCAGTGTTTTTACTGGACATATTAACTTCATAAGTGGCTGCTATAACCACATCCATATACAATCCTTTATGTGGCCTTTTTTGTGGTTTAAAGGATTCAAACATACAACTTATATTCTACTTACAGTCTTAGAATATGTGGCAATTCAGTGATTGCGGAAAGAAGACTAAATAAAACTTAGCATTCTAATTGCTACAAAATGTCAGGACAAATCTGCTCCCATTAAATAAAGTGTTTAAATGTCAAACAGTACAACAGACTAGCAGTCAATGCGAATACCTTAAAGATTAAAACTCTGCGAGTGGAGAATCAAACTCATTCAAAATAAAATCATTAAATTCTTCTTGTTAGTTGGACCAAAGTTCAACTTTCACACACATCTGGCAGAAGAGAGTATTCATTATATTTTCTAGTCTGCACCATCTGAAATGAAGTGAGGAATACTGAAAGCCGTCCTCACATGAACTCTGACCTGTTAGTCGTGCCGCTGAATGTAAAGAGGAGGTCCTCTCTATTCTGCATGTTTAATGAGAACAACTGGCAAATTGAATCTAAGTGCATGCTGAGCAAAAGGAGGTTGGTGGTGCAGGTGGGTTAGATGAAGATATTAGCTACTGGGGCCTGTTCTTTGTTAGCTTTAAGTGAATATGAATGGCTGTTGAGGGTAGTAACTGAGCTCAATCACGGTGACAATGTGTTTCTTAGGGAACCACAAAATTTTCGCTGCAGAGATGTTAAAAAAACTCTCAGGTCAAAATCATGCACCCCCCAGCTCGGAATCACTTTGGTTTTAGAAGATTCAGTTCACAAATCCACGTGCTGACTTAGGAAGTATAGTGTGCACTTCAGACAGCAAGTATGTGCAGGGGAGCAGTGGATGGATGGATGTGTTATGCCAAACTTACGTCTCCAGTTACAGACCCATAATAAATGCACCTTTTAAACTAAAAGGTTACCAAATTTTATACTGCTGTTGTCACCAGAGTCATGTCCAGCAACTGCACTGTGCACTGTGCATTGGCCAAGAGAAGTCTACCAACTGAATCACTGCTGCCCCCCCCCACCAATTTTCACTCATACCTTAAATGTTATGTTATGTTATGTATATATGTTGAATAGAGCTGTAGAATGAAGAGTCCAGCAGTAATAATAATGATTCGGCTAATGTGACTTCTTCACTAATCAAAGTCTGGAGGTTTTGGTCAGATCATCTGAGTAAAATTCATCTGGCTGCCATGTGCTCTATCCTTGCACATCTCATCTTTGTGCAGTGTTGTTCTGTGCTTTGCTTTGGTTGCACTGTTCATGGTTTAGAAAGCTGCCATAGACATTGACTGACATGCTTGTGGCTATGCAGTATTTTCCTTATCACATGTGTCAATGTGTTCACATTTAACCAATTTACAGCAATACAATAATACCAACCTATTCCATGACTCCTGAGGTGATAGTAACAGAGAAATAGGCTGGATGTCATGTGGAATGGCTACAGCTGGATGAGATCATTATTATGTAATTAGCTCTGATACTGCAGTCTCTCCCAATATGTGAACACAGCCATCACCCACACTGGCATCCTGTAGATCTGCCAAACCTCAGTGGTTGGAGAAAAGCCCTGAGATCCACCAAATATTTTATAGCTAGACTAAGCTATAACTGACTTGCAACAACTAAATTAAATAAATTAATATATGCATTTCATTCAGAAAGAGATCATGGTAACAGAATAATAATTAGCTGGCAGGTTAAAATGACAATACCTAACTATTAACTATTAGCAACATTATTAGTATAGTTACTGATACTTTATTTAAGTATCTATATATTTGCTTTGCAATTCTATTCAAAAAAGTTTTTTTTGGCAATAAAGTACCAGGTCTTCATAAAGTCAAATTGTTTTTTAGAATTGCAAAGAAGAAAATATCATTATCTACAGCACATAATATCATCAATAGATTCAAAGTAGAAATCTCTGTACACTAGGGCCAAGACTGAAACACAGTATTGGATGCCTGTTATCGTTTGGTATACTTTTTTTCACAGTATATATTTTATTGTTTGTTTGTTTTTTTTCATTTTGACATACTGTATTAAATAATCAGACCTCAAAAACATACAAGAAATCTAAAGTTTATTGTTGTTTTGTGTACTTGCTAGTATGTCAGCATGTAGAGCACTCTTGGCCGGTTTTGCTCATTTTCTTCTGTTTCTTCCTGCAGCAAAAATTATGGAAAATGCATGGCCAGATGCACCTATTTTGCTTGCATATACTCCTATATAGACAACATCTTTTCTGGGAAGGCCTTGCACATTTCAGCGGGACAATGCTAAGCCACATACAAACAGAATGGCTTCACAGTAGAAGAGTCTGGATGCTGAAATGGCCTGTCTACAGCCCAGACCTTTCACCAATTGATAATATTTAGCACATCTTGAAATGCAAAATATGACAGTAAGTAAAACATGGCCTGCTCAGCAGTTAGAGTACTATACTATACTATACTATGCTATGCTATACTATATCATGCAAGAATGGGAAACATTCTTCTCCCAAAATTCCAGCAGCTCGTCTCCCCAGTTCCCAGATGTTCACAGACTGTTGATAATGGAACATGGGATGTTAGACTGTGGTAAAGAGACATGTTGCTGCAATCAGTTTTAAACATTTGATGTGTTTTCTGTGTTTTTATGTACATTTTACAGTGTCCCAGCATTTTTTGAATTGGAGTTTTAGCATTACCTGTTAAAATTCATGTCAAGTAATTTATGATGAACCCCAGAGAGCTCAGAGGCTGGGGTCCATTTTCAAAAGTCGAGTCTGCTTTCAAAAGTGATAAAATCAGCTGGCACCTATTGAGGAGGTGGATGTGTATGTCCTGTCACTGGCAAGGAGAAAGAATGTAGTCACGCTCACTGACAAACCGCCTCTGAATATACCAAAGGTGCTGAAAGCAGCCATAATAAATATACTGTTTTATAAAGACAGTTATACAAAATTCAAAGAACAGTTGGTTACCTCCAAAAACAAAATTTATAAAACTTAATGTCACCTCAAGGACAGTTAACAGTTGTCATAAACTTGATTCTTAAATTGATGCCATTTAAATTGTCTTCCTTCAGCTCAAGTAACATAACAAATGTTGCTTTTCTAGCCCTTAAAGCTCATATTCGCTTTAATTTTCCATGTTGTTGTTTTTCCTTACCATTAACCTACACCTTCAACTGTAAATTTTAGCCTCCCATGGGACTGTACACAACTTAAGTTCCTCCATCTTACTCCCAGGGTTTGTGATCTTTAGGCTGGTGAGAAACATGCAGAGGTGTTTTCCTTCCTGTTCCATGCACGACTTTAAGTGGTGACCCAAGAGACTTGGATTGGGCTTACTGACAAAACTTTCCACTCCACCACACACTCACTATCCCGAGTTTATCCATTGTGCTTCATCTGCTCCTTCTTGGTGCCTGCCATCTGCAGCTCCTTGTGTATAGACACCCATTATTAAAGAGTCAGGGCTCAGTGAGCAACTTCAACTAGACTGAGGTGCGCTGAAGCAACAGTTTCAGGTCATAGGAGTGCGCTAAGGTGTAGGTGCTGGGTAACTCTAGATTTTGAATTACAGAGTGTGCATGGCAGTGCGATGAGAGGGTCACGGCTTCCTGATAACCTGTTTGGTGAGTCAGAGGCTGTTTGTCGCCCAGACGGGGCATAAACTGTGAGAATCTCATTTTTGTGTCAATATGTCTCTCTCAACTTCCTGCAGACACAGAATAACAGCCACCACCAGTTTTCACCTTTGACGGTTTAAGCCACAAGTCTGAGTCACTATTCAAAGTCTACCTCAACAGAATGAGAATATGATTGGTTCTCTAGAGACCAAAGCTCCAAAGCTAAAGGTCAATGTTATATAGTTAAAACCATCTCTTGTTTTGTCAAAACTGTAGTGAAGCAATCAGTTATCGGACATGAAAGCACTATACAACAGTTTATGATTCTATGAGACTGGACTTTACAGCTCCATCATCCCAGCCAATACTATAAGTAATAAAGATAGCCATTTAGAATTAGCACTTGTATTGACACATGCCAGTAAACTGCCAATTGATTATATTTTTCCTCAGCTTTCGTGGAAAGGGACTTTTTTTATCCAAGTGAAATAAAAACACTGTATTGCTGATGTAACTGTTATTCCAAAAAAGGTAATCTGCTTGTACAATAAACTTTTGTTTAAATTGTCTATCAGGTTTCCTGGAACATGCTGTGTTACCGTTCAGCAAGTACAATTTGAAACATTCTCTCACATCTGTACAGTATCCGGTATCTTTGAAAATCATGTACATTAGATGAATGTAATACATTAAATAGTCCTTCTTCAGTTCCTCCACAACACTGGACCAATAAACAGACAGATCAACTCAGTTACTTAAATTTTCGCCAGTTTGAAGACACAGCAAGCTGTAGCAGACAGCACTGAGCTCTACAGCAAATCTAATAAACCAGATCCACTTTTCTCACTCTTACCAAGGAAACCAAGCTGCTCAAATATTGGATCTCAGGAAATAGTGGAGGACAATTTCCTTAGAGGGTAACATTAGAATGCACAAGCCTGGCTCCTGGGGTTCGGGGCCACCACCGCTGAGCTGCTGCAATTAGATGGAGCTTTCCCACTGTGTCCAAGCCAGCCTGAACACAGGGGCAACCGATAGGAACAGGAGGAAGAAATGGAGGAAGGAGAGAACGGAGACACAAACAGCCCCGAGTTCTGTGTTATGCTTGGCGCAAATTTAGCGTAATGTCTCTCCCTGTCTACAGTTCTGGCTGCTGATCGTGCTGCAAAGTGATTGTTAGACAGCAAAAAGAAATTTAAAAATGGGCAATAAAGAGATAAAAACATGGAAGATTAACGAGGCTCTGTCTGGCTGTTATCTCATATTAAGATTGTCTCTTGTTGTTATTCTACAATAATGAATGAGTTTTACACTATTTGTTAATAAAACTAAAAACAAAACATTTTTTAGGGCTGGGTACTGAACTACATTTAAAGCTTTTACTTTTAAAAACTATTAGATTATTAAATTGTGATTACCCTGAGCATATTGTCAGCAAAAATTAAATTATAAGTTTTGTATTGTAGTGTTAAATAAAGGTCAATTAATTAACTAATTAATTAACTAATTAATTAATTAACTAAATAAATACAATTAAAATAAATAAATAACAACTTCAAGAGTTCTTTTCTTGTTGATGTTGCTACACATAAATGATAATGGACAGATGCAGATTTCCCTATTTGAAATAGTCTTAAAATACAATAAAACGTCCCTCGTGGGTATCAAAATTTAGATGATATGAATTTGTGTATGTGCAAGTTTGTTGACCTTCTCTTTTTCATTTGCCCTGAAATAGGATTTATCAGGAATAAACTTGGCTAAACTCCTCATTGTAATAAGACACTGTTTTAAAGCCCTCAAAGTATGCCATTGTTCAATTCACCCCTGCCCTTTCTGAACGTATTAATCCCATTGCCATGGTCTAATGCTGAAATCCCCAGTGGAAACACCTAAGAGGACTGGATCTGCTTGACCACACAAGATATTCCTATTTCCTCTGCAACAAGTGATATCAAAGACATAACTATCACTGCTTAACAGCTAAGAGGAAGTACATCTGTAGGTATCCATTTGTGAGTATTCAGCAAAGGTTTGAGTACTGGCTCTGATGCAGGTGCTATGCTTTGGAAGGTGATTAGATATCATCACTCTTTCATTAACTGAGTATTTCTAGTATCACTGTGACTGTGCAGAAAGAATGGTCCTTTTCATCTGCCATCCCAATAAATGAGCCCTGCTGAAAAGTCCAGGATAAGATGGAGGATAATAAAATTTAAAAAAAATCTGACAAAAAAACAACACCTGGGATTTGTAAATCTAGTATCTGGGTGTTTGGAATGCGCGTAAATAACTACGGGTTTCTATAATGAGAAATAAACAAATATAGATGTAAACGAGAGTAGCTGACAGAAACAAGGAGAGGAAGTGGGGAAACACACTGGGGTCTATTTTTAGCTTATGACTCTCTAGGCGGCCACAACAGTCTCATTTTCACCTGATCATAGAAACAGGTAGGAGGGAAGGAGGGCTGAATATTCCATTACGTAGACTTAACCCAAGCACATACAGGTTCTTTGTGAAAGGTGTCTCTGTGTACAGGCAAAGGTGCCACACTGACATCATCCAGACCAGTGGATGGGACTTTTCATTTGTAGTCGTGCCAGGAAGCTGCTAGTGCTGTCAGCCAGCCTGAGTCAGCGCTACGCTCCAGACACAAATGTGCAAGAATCCATGAAGGAAGCTTCATAGCTAACACCACATATCTGTTGACAACAACCTGAACCTCAAGTTTTCTGCTACACTAGAGTGACATGATAAAACAAATGGCACTTGGAAAGTTACTATTAATAAGTTAATGAGTTATTGGAAAAATGTTCTGAGATAATTGTATAGCACTAAGTAATTTGACATACAACTGGTCGAGCAAGGAAACAGTTCATAACTTTTAACTATCTCACATGCTTCCTCAGCAGATGGATGAAGTCTGTTCACTTTAGCTTATGAGAGCTTTTAACCACTCCCGGATGATAAGGCATACAAAGTTAGAGGAAAAACTGGCAATTATTTATTTTATCTAGCATGACTGTGGATATTTTACTAGTCATTTACTAGTGTAAATGATTCGTGTCCTATGTCGTACTGTATGTGGCTTGACCCTGGTAACAAACAGTGAGCAAACTGCTACAGTAATGACAGTTACACAGCAGGAGCTGAGGTTTGCTAACACTGGTTGTCACAAGATAAGTGTTATTTTAATTCATTCTTTCTACTTGTCACCTGTTCACAAATGAAAGGACCCCTGAACATATTATTGGCCTCTGCAAAGTGGCTCAGGTGATGTCATAACATTTTCTTAGCACTATGACAATGAGCTATTGTCATTCGGACATAATTACAGGTCAAGCCTTATTATAGGAAAAGCAGGAGAGTGACCTGAAGAGATCACACTCTGCTTTTATAACATTTCATTGTCATTTAAACCAACTCTGAGGTCACTTTACCTGAAGGCATTGTACCTTTTGGTCACTCATCAGAGTTTAATATTGGATGCTTTTTTCAGGGACGCGTTCAGAAAGGTTAGAAGGTGAATGTCTGGATTTCATGCAAGCAGCTTATTGAGGATTTAAGAAAAAAATAAAACTTAAATCAGAGGAAAATCTAATATTTTGATTTGACTGTTTTTAATAGCTGATTTAAAAACAATTGTGAAGTGTTTTTTCTTTTCTTTCTTAATGATAATGTAAATTTGTGGCTCACTGGTAGTACACATTCAATACTGATGACATTTAGCATGCATATCACTGCATTCTCAGATCAGTGTGTATTTCCTTCCCTTCAGATACACTATCAGTGAGAGCCCAAGGAGTTTCAGTTTTAATAGAGGCCAGGTGCAGATAAGGCTGCGACTGGCACTATCTCCAGAGGAGGCCGGAGAAAGGAAAAGATACACAAGAAATAGAGCAGCAGTAAATACCACACACTGCTGGTCACAAAGGTGAAGGCCAGAATGCATCTGATTTAAACCGATGATGGAGATGACAGCTTTTTTTTTTTGGTATTGTGCTTATTTTTCTGTGAATAAAACTGAGACATACTAAACTCATGGAACAACATGCCATCTGGAAATGTATCTTATGTGGTTTTACAAGAAAGTCGTAAGCAAGTGTCTGCATGCCGTCTCAGTCTTATTGGTGAAGCCTCTGGAAGCTGCTGTGGTTATGTGTGGGATATCAGGGAGGTGTGACAGAGTCAGAGCACAGAATATAACCCCATCCTTCTGAGGGTGTCAGGACCTTGATAAGTCCTGTTTAAACTTTACCCTTTGCAAAATGCCATGTGTCAACAGTTACCCGTGGCCAAAGTGCTTTGAGTTGGTTAGGCAAACACCTGGAGACGCCCATACACCCGCATGAGACCTTACCTCAGAAAGGGTGATGGTACAGTTCTGCAACCAAACTGGCTTGTGTATGAGAGTGACATTTTTAAGAATTAACAAACAAACAGAGGAACCAGTGGTGGAAGGAGCCGGAAGGAAAGTTCAGATGGTTTAGATTTTCTCAGCTATCCTCCTGCAGTCCTCTGCCATGTCTAGGGCAGCTGGCACTAGTTGTGGAAAGTCTCAGACATGTGTTATATCAGTTGTGAGCGGCCACATCTGCCTTCTCTACCTTTGCCACACTATTTATCACATAGTGAAATCTGATAGTGGATCTGATAGCGGAGCATTTCAAAAGTTTGCAAGATATTTAGAAGATCCCGACACAGCTGCTGAATCTATTTGTTATATTGACATTTTAGCTATTTATTTAGTTAAAATCCTCGATGGTTTAATATATTATTATTATTATTAATTTATTAAAGAAAAGCATGAAAAACTATTGCAGAAATATAAAGTTATGCTGTGGGAAGAGTCTCCAGAGGAGACCAGATAAAGGAAAAGATATACAAGAAAGAGATATAAAAGAAAAGATATAAAAGCAATAATTATCACAATTGATTCAAATGCTTAGATAAACATATTTCAAAGACACTATGACTCATATGTCTACTATACTAACAAATCCACACATATACATCAGTAAAAGATTTTAAAAAGAGGGGCAGTTTGCTCAGACATTTGCACTGGAATCTGAGAGCTGGGAGAGGTGGAAGACATGATTTGGCAGTTTACCCTCAGTGTTTGCCTCAAAATTTTGACGCCATTGCTCGAAGTCAAGCTGAGAAGTTTCCCAAGACCAGCTTGGCCTGCAGGAGGGTGTTGCATGCAAACTCGGGGCCTGGTCCCTGAGGATCGGTGTCCCCCCTTGTTCGACTGTAAGTCAGTCTGCAGGGCACCTCAAACCTTCCAACAAGGGTGCAAACATGCCCAGCCACACCTCTGATACTTCTGTGTTAGCCGTCACTGGTTTTCCTCCTCTGCATGTTCAGACCAGTCGCCTCACAGAATGAAAACTCAAATGGTAACACTGCACCTCCCACTACACAACATGGCCTTTTACATACTGAAAGTTACATCAGATATTTACCACTGAATTCGACTGCTATATGTTGTTTTGAGACAATAATGCAATCTGAGTGTAAGAGTATCATTTGTCTGCTATTGTTAAACTGTTTGTTAATAATAACGTCTTGTGACGTGAGCTGAGTCATCTCAGAAGTTACACTTTAGTGAAGAAAATGGCTCAAGGTTTTCTGTCATGAAGAATCAAGTTACTTTGAACTCAGCATAATTATACCTATCAAGTGCTTATGAAACAAAAACAACTTACTTCAGTTATGTTTTTCAACATGTTTTCTCTCCGCTGTTTTCACTCCAACATGAATTTTGGAAAAACAGCGTTTTTGTATTGTATGTCACACAGTTGCAGAGACGGTTTGCTATTATTAAGAGACATTTAATGTCTGCCTTGAAATAATATTTATCAGTTAATAATTTTGCTATAGTGTTTACTGACCATTCAAACTTATGATAAAAATGAAAATGTCAATCTTTACATGGATATATGTGAACTTACTGTCCGTTTCTAAAATTGAATACACTAATTATAAAGAGTTAACTCAACAAAGTGCTCTTTGTCCACGGAAAACAAGTGTTGGATCAAATCCAGCAGAGCAGATTTTATGTTTCAACACGTTTGTTTTGTTTCGGTTTTCACGGACTGTACAAATAAAATGGTTTGATTTCGCTGAGAAAACATGAGATGTATTCCATTTATTAAGATATGAAATGTTTCGCGCTCACTTGTTTACGGTTATTGTAAGAATAATAACGGAGACATTCTGCTTGTTCCAGTTGATTCATATGTATATGTTTCTACATATTAATTTTAAAATGTTTTGAGATCATTAGGGGAAGAAAAAAACTTTTTCTTTTAATCTTGTTTAGACCTAAACATTTCCGGACAAAGGAATCCCTAAAATATAAATGTAGAGCTGGAAGTGTTTTGTGATTCTGTGCTACCCTCTGACTTTGTTTCAATCATTGCGGCCCAGCAGACAGTTGAGACTCTTCCTCTGAAGTTTCTGGACTGCTGTCTCCCCCTATTGGTTAATGTGATCAGTGTGCGGAGCCGAGACGACTGAAGGCTGCTGCTCAGCTTGACAGGAGCTTCACACAACCAAACTGACGGACTTGTCTCTGCAGCGCACATTTTAAACAACTGCCACCCTTTATTCACATGCAAATAAACATAAATGTTGAGTTAAACAGGATACATATAAAAACCTCTGTGGTTTTCTAGTGAAAATGTTCAGCTCTGAGCACACACCGTAAACATCTCATACATCTGCCTGTTGCTCTCTGAAAAGATTAAACAAAAAGATGTATCCAGCTCGGAAAGTTACAATGTGGCATTTCAGCAAAAAGCACACAACTGGGGTTCTACAAAATATAATATGTTAAATTATATATTTTACAATTAAAAAACTATATACAAGTTGGTTATAATAAAACTATAAGAACAACTCCAATATGAGGAACTAATGATGATAGCTGATGATATTTCACCAGTCACAGAATAGTAGTTTTCTCTCCCTTGACCCTTAATGTCCATGTTGAAATCTTTTATAGTTCAGGCCAACAACGACCACAATCATGTTTCGCCTTTAAGTCTTAACTTTTGAAACTTTAATTTAGGCCGTAAAGCTTAAATTTCATTGAAACCAAAGATTATAAGCGCAAAAACGCTTTTCGTAAATGAGCCTGGCTCTCACTGTTGTTGACTGCAGGACTTCTTCAGAGTCATATTACGTCCCCGCCCACAAAAAGTTTCCCCCAATCACTCCCTTGCCGTCAAACATAAATCCAGGCATCGCCTCCTGAGCCTCTAGACTCTTCTGCAAACCACCCAGAGTAGACTTCTTAATCATATTTCTCTTTCACGTTTTCAGAGCTAAGCATTAGAAAGCGATCGTTTGCAAGTTGCATTCTTGTTTGCGAAATTCTGAGAAGTCGAGGGAACGTTAAAAAACTTTCATTTTTGTCATTTTTTTTTTATTTGTAAAGGATTCGAGTTTGACAGTCAAGCTGTGCGCCCCCACAGGCTGTCACTGCAGTCTTTGGGAACAGCACTTGGATATAGAAGGAAGGATTTTCTCCTTTTTTTTTACTGCGAGAAGCGGTTCTCTAATTTTTTCGCATGAATCTCCTTGACCCTTACCTGAAGATGACAGAAGAACAGGAGAAGTGTCACTCTGACGCTCCCAGCCCAAGCATGTCTGAGGACTCCGCAGGCTCGCCGTGCCCCTCCGGGTCCGGGTCGGACACTGAGAACACTCGGCCATCCGACAACCACCTACTCGGGGTTCCAGACTACAAGAAGGACGGCGAAGAAGAAAAGTTCCCCGTGTGTATCAGAGATGCAGTGTCCCAAGTGTTGAAGGGTTACGACTGGACGCTGGTGCCCATGCCGGTGCGCGTCAACGGATCGAGTAAAAGCAAGCCTCATGTCAAAAGACCCATGAACGCATTCATGGTGTGGGCGCAAGCTGCAAGGAGGAAGCTGGCCGATCAATACCCGCATCTCCACAACGCGGAACTCAGCAAAACACTGGGAAAACTTTGGAGGTAGGATTCAATTACTTTGCGCTGCGCGTTTACGCGCCACTGCGCCGCGCACCATTTTCTCCACCACCTGTTTGCTTTATATTCACTTTATGTGTGAGAATCTAAATAAGATTTATTTTAACGTTGTTTATGTACTTTTGATATCACTTTCTTAATTGTATCTATAATTGCATTCAGGCACTGTGTAGGATAGTGAACATTTTAATTGAACTAAATTCCCTTTAATAAAGTCATTCAGTAAATGTCACACCTTTTGTACTAATTGATTGAAACAGTCACATGTGCATGTCAGCGATTGGAATTCCTTTAATATTAATGCACGGTGCTCTGTGATACTTTTAGGTTGCTCAACGAAGTAGAGAAGCGCCCGTTTGTGGAAGAAGCAGAGCGTTTGAGAGTGCAGCATAAGAAGGATCACCCCGACTACAAATATCAGCCCAGGCGGAGAAAATCTGTCAAGAACGGACAGAACGAACCTGAGGATAACGAGCAAACTCACATTTCTCCAAACGCGATATTCAAGGCGCTGCAGCAGGCCGATTCTCCCGCGTCTAGCATGGGCGAGGTTCACTCTCCAGGAGAACATTCAGGTAAGAGATGAAAATAATTTCGTTTTTTTTTATTTGTCTCTACATATTATTATTATTATTATTATTTTAATTTAAAAAGCGTTTTTGATTGTAGAAATTAACTCCTAGAAGGCAGGGCCTTGGAACAGACACCTGTTAATGGTTAACCTTTAATGATTAGTGGGTTTTACAAGCCATAATGCAAATGCACCTGTCATTTACAGCACCAATAAACTTCTCCTGAAACATTTATGCTGATATTTCACAAACTGAATAAACTGTATTTACATGAATTGTTTTGCATTAGTTTTAACCTAAAGACTGACCATGCTTTTCCTTTAACCAGGTCAGTCTCAGGGCCCACCAACACCCCCTACTACTCCCAAGACAGACCTCCCCTCCAGCAAAGGTGACCTGAAGCGTGAGGGGCGCCCCATGCAGGAGGGCACCAGTCGTCAGCTCAACATCGACTTTGGAGCTGTAGACATTGGTGAGCTGAGCAGTGACGTCATCTCCAACATGGGGAGCTTTGATGTTGACGAGTTTGATCAGTACCTGCCACCACACAGCCACGCAGGGGTGACTGGCACAGCCCAAGCAGGATACACCAGCAACTATGGCATCAACAGCTCCTCAGTCACCCAAGCAACTAATGTCGGAGCCCACACCTGGATGTCCAAGCAGCAGCAGCAGCAGCAACAGCAGCATTCTCTGACCAACCTGGGTGGAGGAGGAGAGCAAGGCCAGCAGGGGCAACAAAGAACCACCCAGATCAAGACAGAGCAGCTGAGCCCCAGCCACTACACCGAGCAGCAGGGCTCTCCACAGCATGTCACCTATGGGTCCTTCAACCTGCAGCACTACAGCACCTCCTCTTACCCTTCCATCACAAGAGCACAGTATGACTATTCAGAACATCAAGGTGGTGCCAACTCCTACTATACCCATTCATCTGGTCAAGGCTCAAGCCTGTACTCCACGTTCAGCTACATGAGCCCCAGCCAGCGGCCAATGTACACCCCGATCGCCGACACCGCCGGGGTGCCCTCTGTGCCCCAGACCCACAGTCCACAGCACTGGGAGCAGCAGCCAATTTACACACAACTGTCCAGGCCATGAGGAAGCAGCCTCAGCACTGACTGTACAACCCCCATTACACGCATAGACTTCTTTCTGCCTGATGGTCATTGTGCCACCGTGTCACACTCTTCGTTGCCAATAGAAAAACATGACAAAGGACTTTTTTATAGTACTGAAAATATATCTTTGGATTGGCTCACAACAGTGCCTTTTGTATTGGTTGGAATTGTGATTATATTTTTTTAGATATGTTTTAAAAAAATCCTCTGTGAGGACATACTGGTTATAAATATTTTAGTATGTACTGTGTATGTGTTCTGCTCTTGTCATCATTCATTCAGTGTCATCAAACTCCTCGTTATCATGATTTGAAGGTTTAACACATCTAACAGAGCAGGAAAGCCGGGTAGAAACACCTTCAGTGGCCTTACTTCTAACTGATGTATTTTTGTACAGGAAGTAAGAGACATCTGTTTACTGACACTGCCTTCTTTTAATAGCCTACGTTCTGCTTTGAAATGTTGTACTGTACATATTTTATCGTAATTCCCATCAGATGCAAGAAATGAGCAATGCAGGTTGGAAATAGATTTGAATTTTTGACCATGATATGACCATGTCATCAGTGAATTAGTCAAATATTCTACTTCCTGTTTGTTGCTTTAGCTCAAATTATTGTGTTTAAAATTCTGTAGCAGGTGCCATGTAACTCTGCTAGGGGCCTTACTGTGTTGCTAGTTGTAACTGAGCGATGCTTGCTTTTATCTGGGTACTGCCTTGATACCATTTGTGCCTCTGGAGCCGCAGTAGGGAGGCTTGGTCCACTGGTGTTGCAGTGTTGATACCACAGCATATTTCTGACTTTATGCTTGAAGAGATACAGGAATTAATATGTGACCTGATTCTCCTCAGCAGATAGCAGGTTTGACTCTGGTGTGCTTCTATCATTCCTACTGCCTCATACTTTCCCTAACCTTTTCTTAATTTATTCTTTAGCATTAATTTTATTTGAAAATAACTATTTGCAATTATCTTTTTTTTTTAATTCAGCAGCAGCTATCTGAGATGAAAAGTTTTCAGTGCAATAGTTTGCTGCCATATGTGGTACAAATTTGTTTATTTATCATTTGTAAATGTTTCCGTATAAAAGTTTCTTTTATTCATGATCTAGTTATGTACAGATTACTTATAATTACAGGTTGAGTCTTTCTCTAAAAAAAAAGAAAAACTGGAAGTTTTCTTCTTTTTCTTTCTAACAAATGATTTAATGGATATGGAAGCAGCGACCGTTTTGTAAAGAATTTGCTGGAATCAACAGGATACTTTTTGTTTTGGAAAAAAAAGTTGTGTTCCTCATTTTATATTCTGTATCATTAGTTCTCATTTTGTCATCTTCTTAATGCAGTTTCCCTAGGTAAACATGACATTGTCTTAAACGCTTATCTTTTGTATTATATTGTTTGCAATAAAAACAAAACACTGAGAAATATCTGATCGTCTTGTGACATTAATGTTAAGCATGTAGCATTACGTGTGGTTCACAGTTTTCAGGCAGCACATGCAGATTTGCTATCTGACAGTATTTGTCAGCCGAATGTCAGTGAGGTTTATTCATACCAGTTACGACAATGCCCTCCACTGACAGAAGATGTTATTGACTACATCTGAATCACTATGAGACAGTCTCTATTCAACTCATATGCTCAAGAAAAAAAAAATAATCAGGGCCAGCTTCTTGTTTCCCAGAGTAGCAATTTGGTGAAGGTTTTGTTTCTGACTTCTCAGACCATGAGGTCACAGGTCCACTTTTACCATGGCCTGTTGAGAAGACATATGTCCACACCCCTCCCCTTGCCTGTATACATGATGGCTTAAAGAAACAAAGTAAACATTGAATATTGTTTATTCATTACTGGCCAAGTACCATAGGAATAGAACAGACCTTAATAAATCAGTGACAGTGTAAACACAATCAGGTACTATAGCTTTCTTTTGAAATCTGAGGCACATTCACAGATGACGTCTCTTTCCTCACGTCCACGGGATTGAACTTTTCTCTGCCACCCACCGCTGCACCTCATCTCAATGCAATGACTGGACAGGCTTTTTTTTCTTAACTTGATGGTATAATATATTACTATATATTGTATGCACCAGTGCATTAACAGTAAAATATTTTAAATATGTAAAAGCTGTTGCATTTCTCTAATGTTATTTGTCTAGTTAACATGTTGCTGTTTAGCATTAGTGTCTTTTAGGTTAAGGTAAAGGTTAAGGTATTTCTAGAATTTCAAAAGGCTAAACATAAAACTCTGTAATATCTCTATTATATGCCATCATATCAATGTAATGATAATACATCATGTTCACTCACATGATTTGTGATTTGTTGAAAGTGAAAATCAGTAACTGAAATAAGCTGCGGGAATGTCAATACAACAGAAAGGGAAATTACAGTATTTCAACACACAATACCTCATAAAATTCACCAATAATCACAAACTGCTGACATGTATCAGTAAAGGTATACAACAGTTAGAATTATGGTTCAAAGTTGGCATCTACAGTATAACTTTACTGTTTTAAATTTTGGCACTATCATTGCTGTGGTATAGTTAAAACAAACAACAGAATGGTATATTTACTGTATTTTTCCCAACAGTGTAAAGTCTAAAGTTGTTTATTATGTTCCCCTTAGTCTTTTCAGACATGCTTGTAATCTCAGCTTCAGTTCCTTCTTTGCTTCAAGCGTCTGTCTCTGCTGGTAATGCTACGTTCAGTGACTAGCTGCCAATTAAAACAGTACTGTATTATATAAACTGGATAAGATAGGGGAAAAAAGCAACACATGCTTCTTGTGCTTAAGACAACACGATGATAGTCCTTTAGGCTTGACTCTGCTGTCTCTGGTCAGACATCTTCCCCTCTTACCGTAAAGACAAGTCAGAGTGTGTGAAGCCCTGAGCCCACCTCCCACAGAGAGCCCCTGAGGCACATCCATCACTGGACCTCCAGTGGCTCAGACCTGGAGCGAAGCAGTGGGGCAGCAGGGCCTCAGGGCCTAACAGTTTAAAGGGAGGCTGGTAAGTGATGGATCGGGGGAGAACAGGAAGATGGATCAGGAGATCACAAGGAAAGGACAAAAGAACTTTGCTAATCCAATGTTTTTGCCTTCCAATCAAGGCATCGTGTTCATGACTGACATGAAAGAAATGTATTCAAATGTTTTCAAAAGAATAGGAAAGAAAGGAGGACTTTTAACACTAAAAATACCAGAAAAACAAAGTGCAACAAGGGAGCACAATTGAGCACATGAACATTGCAATTGTTAGGTAAACAAATCCCACCTGACTGACTATTGGCAATAGTAATGACAATGTCTTGATGCTGTTTGAGCAGCTCCAAACAGGCATATAGTAACACAGTACACAAAGTATGATTGGCTCCTGATGGAAGATGTTGCTTGAAAGTTTAGCTCCAGCCAGTGTTTCTGTTCAGCAAACAAGTCAACTCTGGTAAACAAAGAACCATATTCCTCCTGTTTCAGAGAATGAGCAGAACATTTTGCTGAATTCTTTTATTCTCAGGTTGTTGGCAGTGTGAGTGCATGAGAAAATGTCAAATGTTTATATTTGCAAATCCAAGTCCTTAAAAAACAATCATGAGTTCAGATAAACTGAAATCAGGCAACCACATTATGGTTTTTGGAAAATAATATTCATGTGTAATAATAAAAAACACCAATAGCTAATCACTATTTTTATGCAGCTTCTTAATAATTTGTTTGATGTAAACAACAAGATTTCCATGAATAACCAAACTCAGAAACCAGCAACACTTTTGCAGATCGTAAAGTGTGTCATCATAAATGTAGTTCCTCTTCTAATTCCAATTCTACTGTAAAATTAAATTTATTACAAAGAACTCAAGAGTGTAACATCACGGCCACTTTCAACATGTTTCATCAGAATAATGTGTCATATGTTGTTGCCACAGACAAGCACCCTGTAAGGAAATGACATCAGTTCTGAGGCTTTCCCTGTTTGAAACCATGGTGACTGGTTCACTATTCTTTTTCTCAGGCACATTCTGTGGACAGCCTTGCCCAGTAGCTAGCAGTTCTAACATAATAATAAATGTAATATGTTCCATACATCAAGTTGTCAAAAGATGACAGCAATTACAGCAATGTCACAATACAAATGCTGTCTCATTATGGTTTTGGATAAATAGAGATTTCAGTGCACAGTCACATTTTTATACATACATATCATTACAGCAAATTTTAAGTAAAAGAAATCAGAGCAAAACAAGACAAAAAAAACCCTTTCTAAACCACATGATCCAGCCTGCTGACCTCAGCTCAGAAAGTCCTGGCAGTGGCAGATTGACCCAGCCAGTTAGAGGACTGGGGCAGCCATGGGACTGTTCCAAACAGCAGGAGTGCCCTGATGAATATGTCCGAGAAGGATCGGAAACAAGACCAACTTTTTCATTCTTTTTTTTTTCTTTTTTTTTTCAGAAAGCCTTTCCATGGGCAATTTTCCCAGGACGGCCCCATTATTATTCCACAGAGACGTCTGCCCCCTCCAAACCCTATTGGTGGTCTTTCTGAAGGCAAAAGGAAGAGGAAAAGAAAAGGAAAAGAGGAAAAAATCTGGTGATACACCCCTGGAGACTGGACAACAATAAAATACACAACAAAGTAAAATGAGGCAAAACAAGAATTGAACAGCTCTTTTAGCATATTTCAAGTGAAAAGTTTTTTTTTACTAATGAACTGTGTATGTTGGTCTATGCATGTATATAACTAAAATATTAAAATAAATAAATAGATAAATAAAATTATCGATTAAAATACAAATAAAATTGTTTCTGCATTTATGTTATATTTCAACCATAATATAATTATGTATAATTACGTACTCTTGGTATATTTGTGCCTTCCACCGTTTTGATTGCCCATAGGGGCAGTTTAAATTGAGCCCCACAGTGAGTTGCTTTTCAGCTTTGCAGTCCATAAAATGGCTGCTCTTAAACCAATAAGACACATCCAGTGGAGGAAACTCCTGCTAAATCACACGGAAAGACAAGTAGACCACAAGGCCGTTACCATGGAAGCGACACTCTCAGCTAAAGAACTACTATTTGCTGATTCAAGTTGGGAGCAAAAGGGGGGCACATTTCCTGCATCCTGATCTATATTGATTATTGTTTACATTAAATTATAATAATTAGACAAATTATTGCCATCAGAGTCAACTCTGTCTTTGAAATTTATATTTATAATTATTATTGCTACTTAATATTTCTCACTGTTGGAGAAGATTTAGAAAGTGAGACTTTACACTGCAGCTATCCATCTTGTGTTGGTCCCATGAGGACACCGAGCTCTGCCAAGAGGCTGAGCTGGGCAAGCCTGCTGGAACCCTTGGTGAGCTCCCTGCCTTTGTCTGAGGATGTGGAAGAAACCTGGCACCGGCCAGAGGTCAGCGCCACAAAATTATATTACCATAATCCCATTAAGTGTGTCTGAGGCCTCATGATCTCCAACTCAGTCTGGGAGGTAGGTGAGAGTCTGGCAGTGGGTGGGTTTGTACTGAAGGACGCAGTCAGTTCGATGTGCAAATTTAAACCTATGTGAAACTTTAGGCAAAGTAGTATCATCATTTGTGTCAGTTAAAAAATTGCTTTTATTACAGTATGTGGTAAACTGTTGTCTGAAATAGCAATAGATGACAAACAATGCTTCTATGAGAAAGACATTTGTCCATTATTCATCCTTATCTTTATGTATAAACATACAGAAAGTGATTTTAATAAGATTTTCCATCAATCTGCTTCCAATTAGGACACAGAGAATCGTTTTGGTTTTTCAACCAACATGGGTACAATATTTAAGCTTTGTTAACTGCCTTGTCTCTATCTCAAAAATTTTATAGTTTTAGTGTTTTTTTATGGAGAGAATAGTTTTACTTATGCACAGGTTGTTTGAGAGGCATTGAATCGGTATGTCAATACCAATATCATCCGCACAGGGTATGAGAGCTAAATATAGTAGTTGTATATGTAGCTAACTACTTTTCTTAGAGTTTCTTGGTTATCTTTCAAGTTTGTCCTATACTGTACAATGACAAAAACTATGTAAATTGAATACTCATTGCCAAAGCCAGGCTAACATATTTTGATTAGTGTCATTGGGAGTAGTTGCAAATTGGACGGAGTGTGTGTGTATTTGTGTCTTTTCGTATGTTCTCGTGGTGACAACAGTGAGCCAAGTTTCGGAGTATTATCAGCAGCCGTGTCTTTACTCACAGGGCCCAGTATCTCAAACATACCTCCCCTATGTTTGTCCATTCCATCTGTGGGACAACCGGTAAGGCCTAATCCCTTGTCCAAATAAGTTAATACCTCAACTAACATGTAAAAGTAAAGTTCAGGGACAAATGCAGATTCCTGAGAAACCGACAGTGCCAAACCTGGCAGTAAACCAATTAATTACACTAAAAGTGACTTAGTTTGTCATGGAGACATAAAGTGACACACACATCCCTGTAGGCTATCTCTCATGGAGTCACACTGAATGAGTAAATTAAAAACTATATCTTGGTTTGCTTTCAAAGTCATGTTTATGTTTACATGTTTCCTCCATTTTGCATGCTCCGTTGTGTTTACATGTGTGCTATGTGCCTGTGGGTTTCTTCTTCCTGCTTTCCACTTTCTTTCCCTTGCTGATCCCCAGCCCCAGCATTTGTTTTGATATGGTTTGTCTCTGTGCCCCCTTCCTTTGGGAGACGAGCTTAGTGAAATATGGGCAGAATGCCTTATGGTCAATCTTCACCAGCCTCATTTACTCCAGTGCTGGGCTCTGTGAGAAAGTGCTAAAGAAAAATTCAAGACCTGTTGCTGACATCACAAGAGGGACCAGACAGTATCAAGTTTAAAATTAAAGCAAATGTCAGTCCACTGTAATAAATAGAAGCAGTAACTTAATTTGAGCAAAGACGCTAATAAGACAAAAAATGTCTTGTGATCTGCTGCTGATCTGCGAGCAGATAGCAGAATAACTCACCAGGTAACAATTAGCTTTGAAACAGAGCTGAAGTTGTATTTATGATTTATTCTAAAAGATCTTGATGGATGCAGAAATGTCTCATGCTCCCATTCCGCACCAAAGATATGTGTGCAGCCTATTTAGTGAATTAATTGGTAGCCCCTTGGAAGGGGGCTCGGCAGGGCTTGGGTTTGTTCTGATCTGTGCTCCTATTATTATCTCCACAGGCAGTTTAGTGCTTTCCAACTACTGTACCTCTGAAGCATCAGCAGTTTTGGCCTCATCTTGTGTAGAAGGGAATACTTTGAAACTAGGTGTAGGGGCAGTCTCTGCAGGAAGCTTTTATGTATCGCTGTTTTTAGGGAACATTTGCTTTTACAGATGCCTACTCCTCTCAGTTTTACCTGTTTCATGGTTATGTCTATTTTGTGCCATTACATTGTTTAGCACAAGCCCAGCTCACACAAGTTAGGTTTTAAAATTCTAATAATTCAGCAGCTGTATTTCCAACAAAAAACTAATCTCTTGAGACGTTTTTCCAGTGGCCCTTTTCCACCAGGGGCTTAGAAAATATGGAATTAGCACAGTCTCCCAGAGTGCCTTGCAGCAGCAGCTGGGGGGAACAGGTGTGTGTGGAGAGCACATGGTGAGGATGATGAGGTCTGCCACATGTTAAATGCATAATATGCAACATTTCTGCTTAAATAGTGCAGAGAGGGATAGAAAGAGATGTTGTTGGACCAATGTTTTTGTCTCTGTCAGATTATAAAGTAAGAGTAGAGAAAACTAGCCAATGCATCTGGAGAAGGATGTAGTGAGAAAAAAAGTAGAAAAACATGCCAGATAAGTGTCTTATTGACATGGGCTAGATGAAGGAGAAATTTAAATCTCTTGCTTTAGAGCAGGATCACACAGTGGGATTTCAATAAATGAGTGAGCGCTGTGCCCGAGCACAGAGCCAAGACTGCCAGACGATGCATCCAGCCTGTTCTCTCTCAGCCTTTTTTCTCAAGTCACTTTCTGTAACTTGCTGTGAAATTCCAAGGAGACATCAGGAAGAGAAAAATCAAGAGGCTGACATTTGGGTTTTATGTGCACTAGAGTCATCTTCGCAAAGGCAAAGCTGCACGTTTTAATAATCTTACTCTTCTTCTTATCGTGCTTTTTATATTTTACCTATACAGTTTTCTCCCTACCCTGTAACTGCCATCTCCTCTTTGTTAACCTTTAGCACCTAAGAAGGAAAGGGCTTGAAATCATGCTAAGAGTACTGTTCAACTTTCAGAATAGCATTTCTCCAAACTGTGATACCACTGGTCGCCATGGTAATAAAGCCTTCTAGCATTCATATGCCTTGATAGCCTCTTGGCACCGGTCAGTAGCAAGTGAGATAAGTCTTTTAAGCCTGGGAAAAATCATGCCCTGGTCTGATTTATGATAGCTGTGAAAACTTCAAGATTCTCTCCCAGACGTGTCAACAAACATCACAGTGCAGGTTCAGCTATGCATGTGCTCATGTGCAAAGATCCAATCGGCCTGTTTGACACCTTGTTAAGGTTTTCCTCTCCTTCCTCTTGGCCTCTCTGCCTCTGCACATCCCTGCTTCTGTGGCCCTTTGGGCTTTAGGCACTGACCCCAAAGCCTTGGAGATTTTCAAAGGAACCTTCTGACCACCATGACAATCTGGTAACATTTGGACTCCAGGTTTATCCCCCCAGGTTTCCCCTTGACCCTCCATTCATAGCATGCCTTGCAAATTGTCTTAGCAAACTGATATCACTGCTCTTGACTATACTAATGACACACAGCAAACACACCTTCTGACCACATCTCCAAAACTAATCTTCAAAAAGTCGCAGGTTTTATGTCCTATATAGATCATATCAAGCGTCCAAGGAACTGTGTCCCTGTGTCTAACCTGCCAAACAACTCAACAATAACCATGAGAACAGACTCTCCTGTAAGATCCAGGAATGCACTGTTGCATATCAATGACCCACATCAACAGAAAAAGAGACAACAAAAAGAGAGGATAAAAGGGCCCCTTCCCCACACAAACACATTGCAAACACACACAAGCAAGCAAGTCCATGAAATATGACAGTCCCACAGTGAAGAAGGTGGGGGTGAGGGAAGCCATACTGTAACAATCTTTTTCTGTGGTCATTAATCGTATCCTGCTGCTACAGCCTCCCCAACCGTGTGCACTGAGCGTATGTCAAACACATTTCCCCTCTCTCGGTGGGCGCACTCCCAGCCAGCTCTAATACTGCACAAAGACACAAACCCTGAGAGCTCCTGAAGGCAGACAGGCCAGATAATCTCCCCCTCAGACTCCAGCGCCAAGTCCAAAGCCAGCCATAAAGACACAGAAAGACACATGCCCACAGGGAATGTCCTCTGGCCTCTGCTGCTGATGCTGCCACCCTGTATCCAAAACAAATGCCTCAACTAATGATATACACTATATATTGCGCATGAAAAACAAATATTTCAGCAAACAGTTTTATCAACATTAACTCCACTGGCTTCACAACAAAAAGTTGTGAAATGCTACTGTTTGAATGTGTCTCACTTTTGCTTTTTTACCACAACAGTCTAGCCTGAAAATAGATAATCTCTGAGCAACTATGGCTATTTAGCACCAGCAAGTAGTCTTCCCTCTCTTCCTTTTTATCCATCTTTCCTTCCACATGGCTTGTATTGCTCCCTCTTTCCCCCTCCTGCTGTGAGCTGCCTCATTAGGGAAATGATGATGTAACCCTTCTGTTTCATCATGCACTGCCATTTGTCATTATGACTGACAAGTGCCGAGGTGGGCCAACTGAGTGACAGGAAGAAAGGCCCCACTTTTGGCCCTGCAACTATCATTACTTTTTCTCACTTTTCTTTGCAAAAATTGCCTTAGAAGAAAATACTACTTTTGCTACTTTGCACAGCCACTATCATTGTTGTTGAACTGAAACAAAAAGTATTGTTAAATATTGTAGACATTTATTCAATTTACCGTAAGTTTCTAAAACTACAATTAAGAACTATTTCCAGAAACATGAGAAATATCTTGACAAGCTGTGTCTAGAGAGCAAAGGAAAATCTGAAGCCCCAGTCTGAAACCCAATCACTCATGGCACAAAAGACTGGTTGAGCTACTTGCGTTTCATTACCTGTCTATTCTGAGATGCTGACAAGATAACAGATTGTGAAGCAGTCACAATGTCTTGATTGAGAAGATATACTGACCGTAAATCAGAGATTTTGCATACTGCAGCTAATGTACAGTAAGTTATACATTGGTGTGGCTATTGTTGTATACAAAATAAATCTTTTTTAATGATTTTTATAAAGGTCAACAAATATCTTGAAAAACAGTAGCTTTCACCAAAATACTGTCCACTAATTGAGAAACTTAAGGGCTGGGTTGACAAGGAGGAGAAAGGACAAACAGTAACAAGTAGATGCACAATGCACACTCCTACTATAAAGACACACATGATAGAATGATAAAACTTGCTTTCCTATATTCAAGGGACGAGTGTAAGGATCTGAAGATGCCTTGATAGACCTCTTGACCTGAAGGTCTTAACTGGGGTGGGTGCCCGTCAGTGGAGAAAGGGGGGGGTGATTGATTGGGTCCTTGATGGCAAGCTCAGCTGGACATCCTGGAGAGGTTTCCCCATCCATCAGATAGTTGTGTAGCATTGTTCCTAGGCCACCCTGGCAGACGTCTGGAGAACCCTGCAAAACACAAAGTGTTACTGACAGCACCCGCCCACAGCCAAATTCTGCATCTGTGCTTATCTATCAGCACGCTCCAGGAATCATAGCACACACCCAGCCTAATCAATACCATACATCAGTTAGGACGTGAAGAAACAATAGTTGTCATTACAATCACTAGCCATAGCTCACTGATCATCCACAGAGCGGCGGTAAGAGGTAGCAACGATGGAACGCTGGCAGCGATCGCTGTGTTTAGTGACTAGTCGGGCGTAACATGGAGACTTTATTGTGGTGCAAAGCCTAATTGCGTGGTCAGGACAGGGAATAAGGGGTAATCCCAAGCCAGTCATCCATGATGAGAAAACACAAGTCCTCAAAACAATAACTACATTGCTACTCATTAACCTCTAAGCTTTATGACACAAGTGAGCTCTCAGTTTTTTTATATCTTTAATTCCCTGCACACAGCTTTGATAACAGGTTGAGTACTTGTTTATGGTCATGTTGAAAATTAAGCACCACACCTCATAGCATCCACCAGTCAATTCAGCGAAGCTAGAAGTTCAGTCAGTGATGTGGAAGACCAGGAGTGCCTGCCAGGTTTCAAGTACTGTTGACAGATTTGAATGTATTTTCTTGGGGGGGGTATTCAAGGAAAGAGGACTAAGGAGATATTTAGGGGAATGGTTGGGGATATATGTGAACCCATGGCCCCGTTATGACAGGCGTCACGCTGTTCTCTACATGATGATCTGTTCCATATGGACCTAGGAATGGTCAGTCTGTGTTTACATGAGCTGATCCCCAAAACGTGTTCCACAACTCGTTCTCTGACATTGCAGCTCAGGAGGAGAGCAGACGAAAGGCGCTTGGTCAATCAGGACACCCCCTACTGCAGCTCCGTTAACACAGACTGCACAGTGGCACCAAGCAGAGCAGCAACCTGCCAAAACACCCCCATTTTAAATGCACTTACACATACACTTAAAAACACACCAAGACCAGTTAAAGATTGCACTCATCATATTTTCGTAATTGTTGGAGGCACCTGAAGTCAAGGCCAAGTCAACACATTTTGTCTGGCAGCCTATGAAAAGAGCCATTTGTGTGGAACGTATATTAAAAGGACTTCATCTGTGTTTGCTTCAGCAAATTGAAGAAAATATCAGGGTGTCACGTTCTTCGGATCCTTACACAATCTGAGCTTCTTTGTCAACCTTGGACTGAAGAAGGTGTCAAATAATTTTGATGAGGTGGAAGTCTAAAGTAAAGTTTCACTGCCAAACTAAATCCTGGCAGCTGGACTTAAAACTTGTTCTAGTCATTAAAGTACTTACAACTTCCTGTTCTAAAGAAAAATGTGAAATGTTGAACAGTTGGGTGCTTAACATGTAGATACCTACAAGGGTCCATTAAACAGTATAAAAATTGATTACAGATATATAAACCTACAGTGAAGCCTGAAGAGAAAATATGACAGTGATCATTTCTCAGATATTTCATGTGGGTTCCAACTCCAACAGCTGATTTTTAACACAAAAGGAAATGACTGACTTGTACCTCCTCTCGGCTGCCTTACTGATAGCCTTTCCTCTATTCAAAACATCAATTCACCCTGTGTATAAACCGTTCTGTAGATGTTTAGAGAAGGGGCTCACCCCATAGTCTACTTAAATAACCACTTCCCCTGGAATGAAAACAGATTCATTATAGGACACTGGTATCTCCTCTCCTTCTGGGGCACCGCTCTTAGTCTCTTCTGACATAGCTCAGGGTCTGTGTTAGCGATGGGCGCTGTGATGTCGGAAAACTGCCCCTTCTCTGTTGACCCAGAGCTGGAAGTGAGTAAGCTGAACTGAGGCCTTTTCTCACTAGGGACCAGCCGCACCCCGCTAATGACATCCAGCTTTTGACATTCTTAAAAAGTCTCTGGTTATTAAGGAAAACAAACAAGGACATCAGACAGACTCACTCTCTGAGCTAACAAATACCATCCCCAGGCAATCCAGTGGTTGGTGCAATTCAATAGTCCCCTGTCGAAAATCAAATCAGCTTATGGTGATTTGGAATGAACGGCGAGCATAGCTCAGCATCTATACTGTGAAGTGAATGAAGGAGACAGCGGTAGATTTGATAACTCTGTGCGTGCAGGAAGGGGGTGTGTCTACCTGGCTTAGAATTTTCCAGCTACTACATTAGGAGCAAGACACACACACATTGTGCCATTGCATTGTGGTTGCATGTGATTACCACTCTCTCCCTCCCCCATCCCGCCACACATCATTGCCCTGCTAAACGCTGACAGTTAGTGACAAATGGACTACACTGAACACTGTGCATCAGTTGCCCCAGGAGATGTTGGCGGACTCGGAGCAGGGAAGGAGAGCCGAGGTGGAGGAGGAAGGGACTGGAAAGTCCTTGCAGCAGCAAGGCGCCTGGCACAGGTGGCTGAAAATCAATACAGATCCGGCCTCTGACTGGGCCTGATAGCACAAGATCAGTGAAGTGTGGGAATTCACAGTGCCACACACAGCTAAATTGGATGATAGAGGGTAAGAGAATAGAAGAAGCTTGAGGGGGGAACGTTTTTCCACATTATTATAATGGAATTTTGACAGAGTGACAAGGACACACTTTAAATCCATGCACACAATACGAGTGAATGAGAAACACACTTTAACAGATGGCATCTCAACACTTACTTGCAATTCATATTTAATATTTTTGTAGCTCATTAAGTCACCACAGTACAAATTGTATTACACAGTTATAACAATGCAGCTGCTGACACTGGCATGCTGAGCTATTAGGAAAATAATGTACTGGTTTACTACAAATGACAATTGTGAATGCACACACACACACACACACACACACACACACACACACACACACACACACACACACATACTTGCAGGGTGGTTGTCTTGTATGCTTAGCTTGCAGTCACAGTAATTTCATTCAGCATGTGCAAAAGTTTTGCAATGTGGCCACTTTGCTGAGCCTGGTCTAAACACATGATCAGCCATTCCTTCACAGAGATATGTGGCTAAATGGCAAAAGGAAATGATACAAAAGAGGCACTGAAGAAGCATCAAAAAAATAATAATAATTTCTACAGCTTGTCATCATCTTTGTCATTATCTTTAAATATGTTGGCAAGGACACTGTCAACACAACAGCATTTTTATTTTATTTTTTAATTTAACGTGTTCCATGTCAAAAGAAATAAAACAACATTTCTGCATTTTCCATTAGGCACATAGTGGAACACTTTTGTGTGTGTTTTCCGATTTTGCATAAATTGGTCATGAAATTTGATCTGATCTTCACCAAACTCACAAATATCAACAAACACAATATTTCTAAGCTGATAAAATACAAACTGTTATGATCTTCCATGTCTTTACTGAACACACCTATTTAACAAACAGATGGTGGAAACAGTAAGAGAATCAATGTTTTAATAACTGGCTGAACCACCTTTGGCATCAACAACTCCAACCAAACATTTCCTGTAACTGTGAATTAGACAATCTTGTACCAGTCATCCTTACAGAACTGCTTCAGCTTAACAATGTTCTCAGGATCTCTGGTGTGAACAGCTATATTGGTCTGGGTTCTCACTGACCCACTTAAGAAGGTAGATTTTGTGTCAAAAAGCCATTCTGTAATAGATTTACTTCCGTGTTTAAGCTGCATCACCCAACATGTACTGAGCTTAAGCTGGCAGACAGACAGCCCTTACATTATCCTGCTGGATACCTTGATAAACAGAGGCAGCAAAAGAGGCACAAATCATGATGCTCCCTCCACTGTACTTCATGTCTGGGATGATATTTTAATGTTGGTTCATGGTTCCTTTTTTACATTATACGTAGTACTATGAACAATTCAGCCTCACATGAAAGTCTTCTTGGGAGAAAACGCCCAAAACTAACTAGGCTACATTTAGTGTGCAGGGGAAAGTGGCCCAAATGCGATATTTTGACCATATCCGATTTCAGTATGACAGTCTGAACAGCACAATGACACAAAATGCAATTTTTTCAAATCAGACCTAGGCCACTTTCATATGTAGTCCTGTCGGGTATCGGATACTCATCTGATGTTTTCCAATGAGACTGAAGAGTCTGAAGAGTCATTTCATCCAACTTTTTTTCATCTGAGATGAGTGTCTTGGCATGAGAGTCTTGTGGAGAGGCGCTGGCAGATGTAATCAAAGGTATGTGTTGACATCTTGAAATTTTGGATGAAATTTGCTTCTGTAAAGCCGCTCACATCACGGTCCCACCACTCCTGGCTCCAACGCATCCACGCACATCTCTGTACAGACATGACAGCACTTGCTAAACAAAAGACCATTGTTAAAAAATTTGCTCTCTTTTTCTGCATTCTTCTTCTCATTATCATTTGTTTATAGGTTTGTCGGCTTCCACTGCACAATAACTTCCAAACGAAATTGTATAGGCTCACTTTAGCTGCACCCATGTTTTCTTTCTGTACATGTGTGACGCTATGTTATTGTTCCTCTGCACATGCGAGCCATTTCAGGGCTATGGCAAGTTCACATGGAGTCTGATATATATCACATTTAAACAATAATGTGAACATCCACACAGCCAAAAATCCAAAGTGATCATTAAAAACAGGAGTCTGAACGTAGCCTAACTGTATCTATATTATGCTATCATATAACAATAAAATAAATATAGCTACTTTAAATATACTATAGCATCATCTAATGCATAGACTTTACCATGACTCAATATTCCATTTTATACAAACTCACATACTGTAGTCCCTGGCTGTGGATAAGTCATTTGTTCAACTTTGAACTGAATGCTAAATACTTTGGCTTAAGCCTAATGTATTTTAATCAGATAGTTGGAACCCACATTCATGGAGACACTAGTTCACTGTCAGTCTGTTTGACAGGGAGGAACATAGAGTTGGGTAAGTGACCTTTAACTTCCCATGAAAGTTCCCTCCCACATATGACAGTGCAAATTAATCTACAGCTCTGTCCTGAAGAAAAGGATTTTCCCCAGCCCTCTATGGCCTCGCCAGGCAATTAAACTACATGTGCAAATTTATGTGGGTGTGGAGATGCTTACATGCATCGATATCAATGACTGCCTCCCATGTCACGAATCCTTTTTAATACAATGAACATGAGTAAATATCTGTTGAACCAGCAATGTATATTTATGCATGTGTGAGTGTTTACTTTGTAAAAGTGTGTGTGTGTTTGTACATGCATGTGGAGGAAAGTGTGTTTTGTGTGAAACAGGGGCACAGAAGGGGACCTCAATCAGCTGTGTGCAGGTCTGTGCCGTCTTTGAGGGGTAGCTGGGTGGGGGTGTGAGGACATGTCAGGCCTGTGTGTGGGAACCCTGTGCTCCTCACTTCTCATACATTGTTCTCCTGCTCCTACAAACCGTTAATGCCACAAAAGATGCTCAGCCTATTGTGGCCTGGGACAGATGAGGGGGGGGGGCAATGGGGCGGAGGCAGGCAAGGGAGGAGGGGTCTGGTAGGAAGCCTGGGATGGCTGCCTTGGCTACTTCCCCTCCTGTCCGCTCTCCTCTCCGCTCCCGTACTCTCCTCTTCTCCTCTTTCCTCTTCTCTCTTCACTCAGTTCTACCACTTAGCCCCTCTCAAGAGGATTTGGCCTGGCTGGATTTAGGGGCCGATGCTTATCATACAAAAGAATTAAACCAACTAAAGTTCAGGCTTTTTCTTCTAGTCTGCTATAGCTAATCTGAGAATCTGTGAAGGAGGGCTTAGGTGATGTTACATTTTCATTAGACTTCTGATGGCAAACGGGCCACTAATGGTAAGAGTTCTGGGCGCCATTGTGATGCAAATCCTGATTATTTCTTTAATTAAAGCATCAGAGGGGGCAAGGGAAGGGGTGGAGTTGACACTGACAGAACTGCATGTCCTTACCCCTACTAGACAAGGATTCTCACGTCCATCCCAGACTGAAGATCTGGGGCTCTGAGGGATTTGGCTGGTTTGTGAAGAGCTTGTTGGGTTAGGGGATTGGGGCTGAGCCTCTGAATCTGTGACACAGGCCACTTGTATTGCCCAAAAGCATATCTAAACATATTTTATAAACCTCAAAAAAGTTATTGTTTCAGTTCAGAAATCTGGTTGACAGAATCTTCACCTGAAGTCCTGATAATTATTAAACTGTCACACTCATAATAATTAGTACTCAACTGAAGTTCCCACTTTTATTTACCATATTTTTTGACTCATTTACATAACTTCAGAAGGACAAAATTTTCCCCACCAAATATCAAATCATGTTTATCATCTCAACATTAATTCACAAAAAACCCAAACCCCAGAGAAGATGAATTCAGTGGAATAACTGTGAGCTGAACTAGAACTGTTTAGAGCAACTAGCATAACGATTGATAGCTGCGATGACTGGTCTGGCACTGAAGGGTGAAAATTAAGGCAGTTACTGCTGGTTTCTGTTCTTTTCCCTTGAGATAAAGTCCACCACAAAAGAGGAAGGCAGAAAACTACTGAACATTGGACAGCTGAGTGATTCACCCTTAGGATCTGTGTTGTTTGTCTTCATTCTGGTTATGGCATTCATAGGAAGACTCTTTACGGCTGTGTACCAGATGTGGTCCTAAGCTGACTGTGGAACACTGCAGGGACTTCTCCAGGCACTGGAGACAGGGTAAGACAGAGAGAGAGAGGGGTCAGAGAGAGAGAGAAAGAGAGAGAGAGAGAGAGAGCGAATGAAAGACACTTCCCAAAACACCTCTGATCATCATCCAGTAGTGGACTATGTGTGTGTGTACATGTGTCATAATAGGTGGTTGGTATGCCCTACTGGTGATGACTTGACTGTTAGAGGTGGAGGGATTTTGGAGAAGGTGGAGGGAATAAGAGGAAGGGGTGTGTGTCGAAAATCATGAGAATTTTTTTTCTCTTGGCGTAGCTGTGCAGCTCTCCAAGACCACAGAGTGTAGGCCCCCTGCAGCTTAAGCCTCTGTCTCTTTTTGTCCCCAGCACGACAGCCTGTGGCATTCCATGGCAGCAAATCTGGCTGTGCTGTCACATGGGGGAGATTAGCCAAACTAAGACCTCAATAGAATGCTCACTTTACTCACCCATTCCAGCAGTGGCCGCGTCCCATGCCCCAACACCCTCACACACCCAATTTAACCATTCCTTGTCTAGACAGAGTGCAAAGCAATTATTATTGGTACTATTAAGAACTTTTAAGAAATGCTCTTCTTTGTCATTGTCACATTCCCAGTGGTGCACATGAACTGCCAAGCAATGAGCCCTGTTTCCCACTATGAACAGCACTTCAGTCATGGTTGGACCTAGGCAGTGCCACCAGCCAAACTGCTGCTTCTGAGACTACATCCAAAGTATTATATCAAGCAGTGGAGTTACATCTACTTCCTATTCATTTTCTTCTGTAACTGTGGTTTCTTGTGCCTTCTGGCTCCTCCGGTCCACCTCCCCTTCATAATGCAGTTATTCTGGGCTTGGTCACAGATATTTAGAGCTATCCTAGCCACACCATCCTTATCTGGCTAGGGACACTCGGAGGAGGATCTTCCAGGAAACAAAGCTCCAGCAGCCTAAAAGGCCCTAGGATGAACTGGGAAGGGGACATGGGGGAAACAGCAAAGCTCTGGTTGAACATATCCATCTCTTAGGGGGTAATACTAGAACAAAGCCATCTGAGTGCATTTACAGACAAAGAGGGAAACACATATGGTTCATGTTTGTAGCATGTCAGGCTTACACCGTTTTCCCCTTTTACGCAACCCCTCCAGCCTCATTTACATATGTATTCATGCCAAAATGGGAATTACTAAATTATGATTTACCAGATATATTCCCTGGTTATGTTTTTTTTTAATCTGCTTACATCAGGTTGGAGTTAATGCATTAAAAGAGGACACTTGACAGATTATTACTATAGACAGAATCTGACAATGGTTATGATTTTAGAATTATGAGCATTGTTCCAGTTATTGGTTAAGTGAATCAATCTACTTTTTGGGTTAGCTTGAGAGAGTTGCTAGTGGTTGAACCTCATGAGGCTCATGACCTGAAGCCATAGCATGAGTCTGAGTTTGCAGCTGGAAACTGGGGTCCACAGTTGCAGCAGCACAGAAAATAATTAGGTTTATTTTCATGTAATGGTCTACTGCTCAAAGCAGCACCATTGCTAAGCATAGGCAAAAAGCTATTTTATCGCTGCCACATGAAAAGGACCTCTCGTACTGCCTCCCAAAATGGATGTCATTAATGGACCAGGTCTGGTTGAAAAGGGGTGAGGGTAGGGACACTGCATGTAGGGGGAGGGTTTATACATTGAGGAACAAAATATGGGTAAAAGCTGCCCTCTCCAAACATATGGGCCACTAAGGCATTGACTCATTGGCATTGTCTCCCTCACATGTTTTGTATTATACACAAACCAAAAGTAACAGTAAACTGTGAACCATGCAGTTTAACCACTAAGCATAGCAATATAACTGCAGTATATGGTGTAGCGGCTCTGAACTCATGTATTTAATTTATGCAACATACTTTTGAACAGCAACATATATAATCTGAGCTATTTGCTCAACTTCTACACTACTAACAGTCTACCCACATATACCCACAACCTGCCAATACCATGGCAGGTTGCTATATTTCTGAATAGCTTTACCAGCTATGAACACATAAATAACTAAATGTTATGCATCACAAATAGCAATGTATTGTGTTGATAGTTCACTATATTTTTAATTACTACTTCCAAGACACAATGTTTATCCCTATCACTCAGCATTTTGCTTGTGTCTGACATACTGTATCATTGTGGCAGCTGCAGTTAGCTGTAGCCAATCCAACACACTGTGGCCCAGCGTAGTCCCAGCCAAGCCTAGCCAGGCCTGCTGCACTCCTGGGCCTGCTGGCTTTCACTGGACAGATTAAGTCATGCTGCTGCATCTGGGAGACATTGTAAGACACAGCGATCGTCTAAGTCACCAGTGATCTAACACAAATGGTGGAGGAGAGCACCAGTGAAGTTGGAAATCACTCCATCCCCAGTCATGTGCAATACCATGTATCTCCAACCCATGGATCAAACTGACTGTACAGAGATCCTTGCTCACCTTGCACCCCTTCTCCGGGCTTTGGGGAACATCATCATTTCATTCCATAAAGAATAAGCAGCCTAAGTTTACCTCTCGTTGTCAGAATTTGGACGCCTGTCAAACAGACAAACCTTAATAAGGTCTTCTTGGCAGTTGACCCAGTTCTTATAGGAGTGTTTTGCAACACCATATCCTATGCATATCCAGGATATATACATTAAGAATGGATTAATCTAAAATTGTCACATCCCTTGGGACATGGGATTACCAAAAGATCCAGTAAAACAAGGAGTGGATTATGATAATGAATGTTATTTGACACAGATGACCTTTCGGCACTGTTGTGACCCACACACACAGAAATGCACATAGTCAGGAGAAGGAGAAGTCAGTGCTTGACATAGACAAGTACTGTGGATACCTAGGATGTCGGGTTTCATAGCCTCTGATGACTCAGGTTGTTATAGCCCCTTCATATTTCTTACACCCTTCCCAATTTCCAGTTACAACAGCAGTGTCTTTCCAGGGTCTCCATCTCACACAATGCTGCATTGCCTATAATATATTATTATTTTGACTAAAAGCAAATGGTTTTTAGAATTTCTCTCCTGTTTAGCAACCCATTGTAAGGCAGCTGCTTCTGCCATTTGGCTAATAACACCACATTAGCATTCATGAAGCATCCTACACTTCCCTGCTTGTTTGCTCTCTGCTGTGTTCTCACCATAAATTTGGCTCCCGGAACAGCAACTTACAATGGTTTAAATACTTCTTGTTTTGTGACTGCGCATGCTTTTGTGCATGTGTGTATGTGCATGAGAATGTGTGGTATTATTTGTATCTTAGTAACTTATTGATGCATGTTGTCCCCAAAAACGTGCAATCTAAGAAGTGAATCTGGAATTTCCATAATAACATGTGACCTTTTGGTGTTTAGTTGTTGTACTAGTTTACAGGAACACTTTTGGAAGTGTCTTTCAGTTCTGTTCTTGTCATATTTCTCACATTTTTCACATAGTCACACAAACATTTACTGCAGCTGTAAGAAAAAAATTTACATCAACTTTGAGAAGCAATTGGGAATTTTCAGTCACTGGTCTAATGTGAAAATACAATCGTAGCAGCAGTTTGGACTTGAAAACAAGGGAGTAAGAATGCTGAGACAGAAGCTGTGAATCTCCACTCCCAAAACACCATCAGCTGGGAACTTATAAAGTTTTGTACTGCCCATGGCATAGGGAATGCACCCTTGGAAGCCACAGAACGCTCCCAGCCAGCTCCGGAGAAAAGAGAAGCACAAACCACAGAGGTTATAAAATACTACTCAGAAAGAAATAGTCACAATCAACACGTCACTTCACAGTGGGAATGACTGACAGGACAAAATATTTAGACACAACAACATACGTGGGTCTTTCCCTTTAGGGACTGGTAAAAAATGAAAATGTGTCTGCATGATATCACTCCAAGTCAGACATGAGAGAGCAGAGAGAAGTGAAAGTGCATAACGCCTGTGTTCAGCCCACAATGATGTCAAACTGTCTCATATAGGTCAACCATCTGATCATGCTGACAGTGTCTCTACCACGTGAAACATGAAAAAAACTAAATCAGAGTTTCAATATTAAATACATAAATTAGAGACATCTGATTTAATAATTAAAGAATGAGATCATTTAAATATTTTTTTAACAAGGAGTATTTCTTTAGATTAAAAACAGAAGTTACCACAGTTAGTTAGTATGTAATGTTAAACTGTATTAATCTAACTCTGTTACACATAGTAAAAGCATGTCATCGGTGTTGTTAGTGTTTCTAATATTTTCACAATAATAATAATAATAATAATAGAATATCACCTTTCCAACGGCACCTATACCTACACTCGTGCTTGTCCCAGTGTGAGCATCTCTGTGCCAATATCACCAACTCAGTATGACAATTTGCAAAAAAGCAAAGACCCACTGAAAGAACTGCAGCAATTGTGACCATAGTACTGGTACTATTAAGACTTTTTTTTTCCAAAGGCCTTTCCTAAATGTAGTGGAACTTAAGTCTCATACCAGGTATCAGTTTCCACTTTCCAGCTCCCTATAATTGAACAAATTGCTTTGAATCAGATTTACTTGCATGGTCTGTTCTTTGTTATATGGGTTCAGAGTGATTACGGGATCATGACTGAGCTTTGCCTCAAATAATGATAAACTGCATGGATTCTCCAAGTAATATCTTCTCTGTTGGCCAACATAGCTTTGCTATATTGATGGGTCATTGCTGCTGTATGAAGAAGCCTGCTGAGTTCACATCATTAAGCAAAGATAAAGAAAGTTGTGTTGATGTACAAAAAGTTTTAATTCAAACCACATGTTTATAAAAATGCTCTTTCTGTATTTATTGAGCTGCTCCTGGCACCAAAGAGCTGAACTTGATTTGAGAACAAATAATTTTCATTATATAATTATTTGAAAAGCATTTTTCTTGTTAGTTATTAATTGCCCTCTTGCTGATATTTACTAACTCATCTTCCCTTAAAAATGTGCCTATATGTGAATTATTTCCTGAATGCATATGACCATCCATTTAAACTGATTCACTTTTTAACTATGATACTTCCAAATACTGACCATACAGGCACACACAGAATCTGAATATTTAGTGAGGAGACACTAGCTGGTAACCTTGACAGATTTGTTCACAGCCAACATGCCATCTCTGAAAAGCTTCACATTTTATTCAGATTATTTCAAATGGAAAATATTTTAATAATCTTTCTACCCTCATAGTTTTGGACCAAGCAATGAGTGACAACTGAAGCATAGCAGTAAATGCAGCATGAAATGTCTTGCTTTATCGATGCATGCCATTTGAGCAACAGTGAAGTTTACATTTTGTCCAACGACAAAGCTGCTGGCAGATGAATATCAAATGATTCAGACAGTGGGTAAGACCTGATGAAGAATTGAACAGGTAAGATAAATGCTGGAAGCTCGGGTCACAACAATAGACAGAACATCATAAATCCTGTAGGTAACTTAAATTAATTAATTAAGCAAATAGCAAACATTTTCCGATTAGAAAACTCCCTAACACTATATACACAGTGATAGTGTACAATGGAATATAGACGTGCCCTGAGTTTCTATGTAATAGACATTCCCATGGTTTCAACTGTCCTGGACCTGTCAACATGTCGTTGGCCCATACAACAGACAGTGATTTTCTCCTAAGGCCAGGTTACTGACAAAGACACACCAGGCCTTAGAGTTACAACAATCTGCTCCTCCCTTTCCAGGCACTCTGGGTTAAAATACCATTCCCATACTGAACAAAAGCGTCAAGTAACTAAAGAGACATATTAATTTCATTTTTAATGAGCACCTTCTGTGCTTAAGCTTAATCATCTAAGTGTGTATCTTAGAGAGGGATGAAAAAATGCATTTTATGAATGCGGTTGTTATCCTAAGACCAATGTGAAGTCAGCCGATGGCAGATTTATACATTGATATACCGCAGTTAGTTTATATAGAAGTGAATAAATCATGTCTCATATTTATCTCAACACAGCACAAAACATGATGTGAAGTAACATGCATCGGAAGTAAGAAAAATCTCATCATAATGAAAAAAGTGTGCAGACATGACAGAAGACCCATGAGACATGACCAAGCTTCCCTCCCTGTTGCACATCTCTCAGGATCACTTCAAGGTGAGATACCGTCAGACAGCAGTGATAACATCAAATGCAGGCTCCCAAACATCCCTCTGTGAACAATATCGGTAATTTGTTCCTCTCTCTCTCTATCTCTCTCTCTCTCCCTTCCCCTAAGTTCCACTGAGTGTATGTAAGTTTTTATTTTGTGAAGTAGAGACAGCGAGACATATTCCTTGTCAAAACTCTTTTCCTTCAGGTCATGAAGAGTCTGACTTCTGATGTGTTGACTTCATTGTCGACTCCACTCATACATAAAGGTCCACGTGTGTGTCTGCGCATCTGTGTGTGTGCGTGACCAAACATAAGCCTCGATATTTCCTTGCAGTAGCTGTTGAGCTCATCATATTTGGAGGCAACAGCTTCTCTGACAGGTGTCGTTAAAGTATGAGTAAGTGCATCTGCGCACATGAACACTCACTGGCTTAGAGTTGCCTATTATTAAAGAAAACATTCTGCCATCTCCATAGCAATGGTAGGCCTCTTAGATGGCTGCTGGGATTTTTTGATGGGTCTGTGTCAGAGGAGAATTTCCATCCTGCCATTAATGATCACTCCATCTATTCAAACCTTCTTTCATTTCTATTGTCAAATCACCAAAGCTTTCTAAAATCATACTTTTATTTGCTCGTTTCTTTCCTTTTCCTTATGTGTTGTCGTTTCTTCTTTTTTTTTACATCTGTCAGTGTAGGCTGTCCTTGGCAGCCTCTCTGTCTCCAGCACTCACAAACTGGCACAAACATCTGTATTAGTTAGCAGAGAGACAGGCAGTAGCAGGTAGAGCTACCTCAGTTTTCACACTCTGGGCCACTACTATGTCTTCTTAAAGTAGGTATTCAGATTTGCAAATACATTTCACTAACACCGCATCTCCACTGGTCTGTCTTTAGTGAAACAAGCTTGAAAGTACCAGATACTGTGTATAGGACTCGTATGAATACATCTGATTTGGTAAGTTTGGTAGTTTATCACATTTGTTACCATATTTAGATGTTCATGCACAATATGTGTGATCATCTGAGCAAAAATCACTAAAAAGTTTGAACAAACAGAGAGACAGAAAGTGCACATATGCTGACATTGTGACTGTGGAGTATTGAGCTCATATGTGAAGTTTATCACAGTGTCAGTCTATGTTATGTGTATTAAGCAAATAATTGTTGCTGAAGACAAATGTGTGAGTAAAGCATAAAGTAGCACATACCAGCTCATGTGTCTCACCCACCCAGCACAGTTTACTGGGCACAAGCTGTCAGCTTATGTGTTCTGCATGACTCAGATTTTCTGATTAGTGGCCTGTTTGCATAGATACAGTGCAGAACAACAAGAAACAAATATGGCTAAAGAATAATGAAATGGTAAATAAAAGGAATGTACAGACATTCTCACACACAAACAGACTACAGATGCCTTTTCTATAGTTATCTACATACCTCCGACAAAAACCAAAAAACTAGAAAATAATTCTGAATATTTCTATTCACAAATCTATATTCATTAGCATGTCTTACTTTTTTTGTTGCTTATATATGAATAACACACTAACTGATTAGCATTGTATCTCTTAAATACAAATACATCCAGTTAAATAGCTTTCAGTCTCACTGAAGTTGGCCAAGCCACTGATCGTAAATTTTATTTCAGAGGTAGATACTATCAGCTCAAAGCAGGATTGTGCAAATTCATGTGACTCTGCCTATGAGGCCTTCAATGTACTGTCAAACCATGTGGTGTTGTACATGGATGCTTGATAAGGCTGCAGTTGCCATATTCTCATAAAGTAATATGCAGTATTACATAACAAATAGATAAATTGTGAGTTATGATTAACCTACCAACAATTTGTTTGCCCAGTATTTTCTCCAGTGTGATACTAATATATACAGTGTAACTTTTTTCTGTTTTCATGAAAACACGAAGACTGAAAGCCTCCAGGTTCAAACCACCAGCTCAAGTTTGTTGTAGTTACAACAATGGAGAGGAAAACACTGCTGATTTATTACCCCTGTAGATGTGTTGACATGTCACTGCACTGAAGGTGGCAAGCTTCCAACTTTTTTCAGTGGGCAATTTTGTCAAACATTTCAGTCACATATAATTAAAAGAAGAAGAAAAGCTTAGTGGACTAAATGTGAAGTATAAAATACTATATAATTACAACACCAATGCAGATATTGTTCCTTTCTTTCAGTCAGAGGTACATTTCCATAGTATGGGTGCATACATGGGGCTTAAGAAGCAGGACTGTAAAAAACTGTACAAACACTATATTACAATAAGCTGCTTATCTATATTTGATCTGTTATGACTGATCACAAGACTGGAGGAAGTTATAGTGTCATAACTGTACTCGCTGACAGTCTCTACTGAAGTCTGTTGTTGTAGGCACATCTACCTGTTTTACTGTGTCACTGAGACAGGATGACATTTTCTGATGCAGCTGTATTTAAATGTCTCTAGAGTGAAGTCACACTTAGTTTAAAGCATCCATCCATGTATCTCTGCATAACCTGCTCAACATTGCATAGTTTTATTGTAGTATGTTTTGATTTTGTCATCTATTTGCAAGTCTTGGTCATACAAAGTGGACTGTTGGGAGATTTGTCATACTGCAGCTGTGTAATTTATGAACACTTTTTCACCAACATGAAACCATCAACAGTGAGCTTTTACAAGCAGGATAATCTCATAAAACTTTGGCAACCCCACCCAGGTTCTTTCATCTCATTCTCTTTCCCCCCTTTAATTTTGCTCTTAATTTTTAAGCTGCATGGTCATAAAGTAGCTAGTAAGAATTGGAATGATTGCGATCTATTGACAGATATATGGTGAATTTAGGAAAAGGTTTTTCAAGTGACACACAATGAAAGTCGTTCATTTTAAAGCATGAATGGGGCTTGGAAATCTTGCTGGACAAAATAGACATTCTACACACAGGTACACTTTATTTATCTGAATTCTTCACTTTTACTATCTGACTCAGTTCACACACATGAATGCCATTGCTACTGCGCAAACAAACACACCATGCACCTGCCATCAGATCCTGTCAGAGCTGCTGACAGTTCCTTTGCACTGATACTCTCCAGCTACAGTGACAGGCCAAACAAGTCTGAGCAGTGTATATTCATACACTTTCATTACCCTTGGCCAGAACCTTTGACACAGTAGGCAGTCGCAACAGGGTGGGGCTCATATACCTTTCAAGGTGGCACCAGACCTGACCAGGCAGTATTCCCACTGCTGGGTGGCACACAGTCCTACACATATAGTATTCATAGCAATTATAGTAATTATTATACTATTGTAGGTTCAATTATTCCAATTTCTACAACAAAAATGCATCAATGTTAAATCCTTGATAAAAAAAAAAGCTCAACTCAAAACACTGTTTTAAGTCTCTGGAAAAATATGTGATCTTACTATGGCCATATATTACATCCCATAATTTTCAGGTGGTTGTGTATCACCCAGACAACATCTATATAAGCCTGTCCTTCCAGTGAACTGCACTCTGTTCTCTGACAAAATAAGGGGGAACAACAGCCCTCATGGCTATGAGACAGGTAAATTGCACAGTGAGACAAGGGGCTGTTTGTGTGAGACAGAAACATGACACTTTCTAATGCAGGAAGTTAGTTTTTTTTTCTCCCACTGTAAAATAAAGAATTAAACCCTGGGCAGAGAAAGCATCATAGAAACAATACTGGCACCTTTGTGTCTGTGAAGGTGTTAGAACAAGGTAATGTATGATTGACAAGCAATATGTTTCCAAGCCATGCATGTCTCATCTTGTGTAAAAAAAAAAGTGCAGCACAGTTTGTACAACAGCGGGATATTACCATTCAACACTGTATGGTACAACAAAATTGCCCGCAGAGCTTACCCAGGCAGTAACTGAGCTGTGGAAGTGTAACAGTGTTCTGTGTGCAGATATGGAAGGAACTCTATAGTTCTCCTCTTTCCTCTTTACCATTGCTCAGCATATGTTGCTGCATTTGCCAACATTATAAAACCAAGTACTAGAAAGCAGGATCCAGCCTGTCTCTTTTGCAGAATGCAGTTATTTATTTGACTTCCTCTTATCCCCAGAGAGAAGTGTTTTTAAGCATGTAAACCAACGCAATCCTCAACCACGGAAAATCTATGTGCCTGTATACTAGTCTCAACTTAATTTGAAAAATATTTTATATGTAACACTATCTGAATGCAGTAAAATAAGCCTGTTTTGCACCATTGCTGCGATGCTAACAGATCATGTCATGGCACCGTTTTGTAATGCCAAGATGCACAGATACTAATGATCTGTGCTGTGTGGGAAAGCTGGTGAAGCATGCATGGATAGGATCTTGAGAGATTCAAAGATGAATAATATATCACCATGATATGGATACCATATGTTCCACTGCCTCTCTGCGAGACCAGAAGGTTGAACGATGATGAGGTGCTAGGATGTCGGATGTCTGACACTCAGAAAACTGTGTGACGAAGGAGAGAAAAGGAGGGAGATGTAGAAGAAGAGGCGAAAGAAGGTATGGCTGCTGAGAGAGATTCAAAGACAGTTCCCATGCATCATGCCAAGTACTAGGCTGGGGCATACAGTCTATGACTTCACTGCTTTGTGGTGGGGTAGAGCTATTCTGCAGCCTCACTGGATCAGCCCCTCCACTTTTGTGGTTTTGCTTGGGATGGATCAAGAAAGCCCAAATGGAGCACAGAACATGAAGGTGGGCTGGCAGCCCAAAACTGAGCCTAAGTCGGCCAAGTGCTTGTGGTCGTCTAGTCAGGTCAACCCTGGTCAGGGCAAAACATGGCCCCATCCATCGAGCACTGAAGGCTTACTCTGGCTCCTGTAATGACTGTGTCACAAGAAAGAAACCCCTCTTTCTAACCCAGAACCTTAATCTGTGCAACTCCTTTGGACACAACTGCCATGCTGTAGAAGCAGGGGCCGGGACAAGGATCACAGCCAATTGGCTATGAGGGGGAAATGCTGCTCTAGCCTTTCACTCATGAAAAGTAAGGCTATAAGAACGAGGAGAAGGGGCATTTTTGAATTAGGACAATATCCTGAACAATATCCTTAATGGATAAATTGAAGCAGCGATAGAATATATCCTGTTGGGATACAAATGGAAAAGAAAAAAAGAAAAAAATTGTGAGGGATAACTATTTGAGAAATTAGTGGGGTGTGTGCTTATTCAGTTTTAAGCCCTGTTCTGCCCACAGTGAGGGTGTTAAGGCATTGCCTGTGAAGATTCTCAGTAACTCAATCCAGTCATTCTTATTCAACCAGGTTATGACTCTCCCAAAGATGCTTTTCACTGGCAACTGGATTTCCTCTAAGCTCCCAAAGACCATTCACATAATAAATATACTATATATAGTATATATAAATACTAAAACTCAGATGAGAGGTTAAATGTTGCCACTGAATAATGTCTTTGGATCACAGCACATTCCCTGGCATCCATTCTGGAGGTGCTGAATTGTACTTTACATTTCGCCTTAAGAAAAAACTGTGATGTATTTGTATTTTTTATTTTGTTGTGTCTGTCTTTTGGTTGCACATTAATATTATTTGTGGACATGCAGGCTTTAGAAAGAAGTGTGAAGCAGCAGCTAGAAAGTGCTGACTGTGCATGATGTATTAAGAAAAAGAAAGATTAGGTTGTGAATGTGCGAATTGGTTTGTAAGTTCGGAGAATGACTGTGGGGCATGTGGCAGCATTCACGTCATGCTTACATTAGAAAGCTTGTTCTTTCTTTGTAACTTTTATTCCTCTCCTACAGAGCTGAACTTTGTCCAGCAGCTCTATCTAGCTCTAGCCAGGATGCTAACCATTCCCAGGTGCTGACAAAACTAGGCTAACACAGTAGGCCCACCTAGACTGTGAGGCCTTGGGTTTCACCCCAAACCACAGGCAGCCCTCACTCAAAGATACAAACTATACCATAAAAGTGCTGTGGCTAAATTGGGTTAGCTCTTGTACAAGAATGACTTGTCATGCATTATAAACCTATTTCCATCATGCACTATGAATCTCTATCACGCATATAAAGGCATTTACATAGAGTGAGTTTGTTTGCTCTTGTTAAATCCCCTGTAAGTTTTCTGTAAGTGTTAAGTTCTTCCTGCCAACCAGTGGGTCATTAAATATGAGATTAACACGACTAAGAGATGCAAAACCTGTACCCAAACAGGCCCTTTCAAATCTGAATTTGTTGTCTTTTGCAAATCCTGATCTTGTTGAGCCTCTTTGCTGGAACTTCCTGTATAACCCACAATAGTTCCTGTTTCTGTTTGAGGTTCACTGTATTTGTCTGGTAGGTAAAAATAAAGCAGACTTGAATTTTCTTCGGAGCTGTTGTTATGATAGCTATCTCCGTATTTGTGCTCTTCAAAATCACAGATGTACAACATCAGTCAACAACAGATTAACATTCTGTTAGCTGTAAAAGAGTAAAGTAATGCAAGTCCTACTTTGATCCTCATAATTCTCCTCCACATTGTGCCTTAATTAGTCGGGTGTGGGTATTTGGCCATTTAACCAAATGTGGTCTGCACACTTCATGGCCATTTGCCAGCAGAGTGTGAGGGTAATGTGGTTGTAGACATGGGCAGGTAAAGAGAGGGGTGCAGTGGCTATGCATCTGCACAATGGTTTTTCAGGGGCCAAATTACAGGGAAGGAGGAGGAGAACTGAGACAAATCTCCTTTACAGTACAACAGGCTCTGCCACCATGATGTGCATATAGATATGTCACATGCATTATGCTCAAGTGCATACCAAGTACAAGCTAAACAACACGTAATCCCTTACCTATCACATATATCACAGTCTTTTCTGCATGCACATGCTCATGTAAACTCCTTTCCACCTTGCTTACAATCTCTTGAGCACCCCACACACCCCCACTCCCCTCCAGTTTCTCCTCAAGTTAAAGCAGCCACCTTCCATGAAAGCAGTGGTTCTAGATAGCAGCCAAAATGCCCCAATGACATCATTGTTTCCACAGCTACTATCGCCCGCATTACCCAAAATCCTGTTCGGCAATGTCATTATCTCACCTGGCATCAGTCCCGTGATTTTGTTGCCCATGCTCTGTGCCACTCCCCCATCCCCCATTAAAATACACAAGCATGTACATACACACATAAGTGTATGCACACATTACCGTCTACTCTGGAGTCTGAGCCAAATCCTGAAGCGCTGTGAGAACATGTCCCCACACATCTACTTTCTTGGAAGCCATTTTAGCTGTTTAGCTTGTCTCAGCCTGAACAGAGGAGACAGTACAAAGCTGTTCTGAATTCATCTTCCAATACAACAAGGACTTTTTTGATATCACTTTACATCAGCAACACCATGCAAAGAAATGTACAGGGAATAGTACACATCTCCCCAAGTTCAGTATTAACACAAAAATCATGTCACAGTGCCAAGGTGATCCCACCCCACAGCTGCAACACTACAGCTTCTGGCCTAAAAGTGAAGCATAGACATACTTTACAAACCCTCAAAGACAAACCCAGAAATATAGCCTCCCCCCAAAAGATAATATAAGTGAATCACTGAATCACTCTACAGCAACATAATGAGGTAATTTTCTCTTCTTATGTCTTTCTCTCCTGATCTCAGCTCCATCACTTCATCTTAAATGAGTGACGAATCTGCAGGGTTTTTATCTTTCAAGCCTTTTGTTGCTACGTGGAAAGGTCTGCCGCAGGTGATGTCATCTGATTGTGAAGGCAATTTGTTTTTGTAGTGTCCATATCAGTAGTCATCTTCTTCAGCTACTGTTTGCTTTTCAACCCACACAGAGACATGATCATTGTCAGCACTCGTATATGATATCATGGGAGAGAGGCAGGTTATTAGATTATGAGATGTTAGGGCAGTAAGACTATTTCATTTGTGTATAACATAGAAAGAAGCAAAGGAATCAGGAAAAAGCTAGAGCAAACAGTTAGCCATGAATTAGGAAACACAAGTCCCTTGTAACGCCATGTCCTGTGCATTGGAGTCTTATAGAGAAAAAGATTTAGCACCTAAATAAGTCACAAATTGTTTTTATTCAGACCTCAGTGCTAATCCTACATTTTATGTCTCATTATAAACATTGCCGAGTTGATTAGTAAGTGATGAGTGATGAGTTTGTGAGTAATTAAAAAAGAATTTGATAGAACATAAGTAATGTTGTCTGTCTGTCACTGGGAGTTTTACATAAGAAAAGAACAACAGAGCACATCCGTTTCTGCACCTCAGGCAAACACTCATTCAAAGTGTTCTGGAGGCCACATAGTAATCAGGTGATCAGTGTGTGTAGGGGGCAAAGCCGAACACAGATCTAAATTTGTATGTAATTGCCACAAACACATTGATTGAACTGCACACTATATATTGATGTGTGCATGTGCTGCTATGCAGGTGCAAGGTAGAAGGGAGGGAGACAAAAAGTATCGCATGGCGTGTTGTAAGGAGGCAGTGGGTGGTAGAGGTGGAAGTGCAGTGGAGATAATCCCCAGCTTTTGCCCTAAGTCCTGTGCACGCTGGACAGATCAGGGACTGAGGGAGGAGTGGTACTACCCCGTGGCAGTCACCCAGCCCCTGAGCCTTCCACCTGACCAGCCTGGCAGCCTTGCAGCCTGCAGTCCTGGAGACACAGCCTTCAGCTTTGATCTAGAGTTGCTGAATAGTGATAGCTAAATGTGGTTAAACATACTTTGAGCATGCTCTTTGCTGTTGTATCCTTAGCATTAGCATGTTCTTAAACCTCTCTCACATCCAAAGCTTCTATTTCCTGCTCACCTCACACTTGGTTATTCATGTGTCACATTTTAAGTTTCATGCTATTTCCAACCAAGTGCCTTGAGACATATGATAATAGCTATTGTTTCTACTGAGCAAGGATGAAGAGTCCAGAGTATCAATAAGCAGGACAGAGGGGGTCATTGGGTTAATGTGTTCAGTATGGCTATGGGTTTGGCCCTGGGGAGAAATGAAGTTGAGAGGTTAGCCCATGGGTCAAAAGGTCTGCTAACCCTGAAGTGATGATCCAGGCCAAGCACTGAGTCAGCTGGAGACCCTGAGGAGAGTCCCCTTCAACCCACACATCATGCTGCATGCAGTTGGGAGCACCAGCTGTTAAAGGGAGCAATTTAGGAAGAGAGACAGACAAAGTGGGAGCTCAGCTGACAGGAAGCGCTTCAGTCCCGAGACACTCCTTTGCCCCAACCATCCCACACTGTTTGTTATCCATCATACCAAATAAATTGCATGTTCACTCAAAATCAAAACCCTATAACAGAAAAGTTTAGACATTTTATATAGTCTTATGAAACAACTATAAAAATGCATTTAAATTACTTAAAATTACACCAATTTCTGCATAAATTCTGAATGTGGAACTGAAAAAAACATTGTGGTGTCACAGTTAATTGGTCCCCCCAGTGGTAATAAACTGTGGCTCTTCCTCAGCCAGTCTTAACCTCTCAGTAACCCCGCCACCACTACTGTCATTATGGCCATCACAAGAGCTCTAATCATGTGATATGTGAAGCTTGGCTCTAGCTGTGAAGCCACAGCTTCACACCCATGTCCATCAGCTCACTGGCTGACTCCAATATGCTTTGGTTGTAAACATATACAGTAAACAAGAACCTAGCTCATTGCTATGTTGGAGGGATTCTTCAGATAGCTAAGCTGGCTGTTTCCCCATCTATACCACAAAGTCACTTCCCTTTTTCCATTAGAGTGAACAACTCTCTTTCTTACTTTCCCTCTCTTAGGGGACTTCCCAGGTGCTTTAAATGAATGCATGGGGTGACACACAAAGATTGCATCAAAACAGGAAGAGCAGCATAACTAGACTAAGGCGCATTCAATGGTTTCATTCTCAGAGTATGTCAAGGATGAACGCAACAGTATTGTGACTTTAGTAACTGTACACGTTATGTTAAGTATGTTTATTATATTGATATATGCTATTTATTATGCTTTGCTGTACACTGTTAAGGTTTATTTTACTTTTACATTATATTTGACCAGCACAGTTAAGTATTATTATTTATTATTATTATTTCAGTGATCAGTTACAGCACTTTAATGTTTTCTTTAAATATATGCATGTGACTTAATATATCATAATTTGTTTAGCATGTTCCATTGGTGAAGCTTCACTTACACTAATTATGATTTCCAATTATGCCAGAAGATATTTGCATTATATTCCATGAGAACTGAACCTGAGCCCAACAGGTGCCAAATTACATTTACCTGCAAAGATGACGTCATTCAAACTGCCTCAGAGGGAGATGGGACTGTTCTCTCCTGGTCGTTCTCAGGAAGCTTCGATGTAGGAATGTTTTTGTATTATTTTTTTAATCGACCAGTAAAAACAATGAAACTTTTCACATTAGTTTAGTGGAAAGAGCTGAAATATATCATGCATGAAACACACCTAACAGAAATACAATCAGCACATGCTCAGTTAGACATTCCTGCATTTTGTCAAGCTGAACAATATAAAGATTTAGCAGCCAACGTGTGCACGAGTATTTCTACAAGCTAAATGTGCCTCAGCATGTGAGCGTGTCACACAAAACATCCATGTGTATATTTTCTGGCCTTTCTGGACTGAAAAAGGGGTACTTAGAGTTCCAGTTTGCCTGATCAGGTCGCATTATGTGTCTTAGGTTGTCGGTGGCAGATGCTACTGCTGCACTTTTCCCCAGACCTCTCACTGACTGGACAAAAGCCAAGGCTATGTTTTTCAACTTGCAAATAAAATCCCCTTAAATCAGTCAATTCATGTTTGTTTCTAAGCACACTGAAAGTCATCTCTGGGGAGTAGCTCAGCTCAATTACTGTGTTGTTTTAGCAAATGGACTTGCTGAGTCGTGTCCAGACACTTCTGTACGGCTAAAATGCAGAGCTTAAGAGCTTACATTCTACAAATACTGTACAGATGTTTTGAAAATGCTGATAACGTTATTCATGATTTGGTGAATCACAGTGAGTGACTAATGCTAGTTTTACAGCTAGTGTTAGTGGTACCATGGTGGCCCGGCAAGGCAGCTGGCGGTTCAGCAAAGGCAGCTAACCTAAGAGGGTGGGCAGGACGTTGTATATGTAGGAGCACAAAACAGATAGCCAAGTAATCTTCACAGTAAAATATAAGCTGTTTAAATATCCTATGTCACTGTAACAAACTAGGTCAATCTTTTACAAACTTTTAGAAGTATTGGAAGCAGATATTCTACTTTACACATCATCACATCATTGCATTTTACTTGGAAGTACCCTCTCAGTCAAAAGTTAGGAAATACATGGAAAGAAAGCAGATTTTATGACATCAAAGTGTTTGGAAATAGAGTGTAGACATTGTTAATGTTGTAAATCACCACTGTAGCTGGAAACAGCTGTTTTAGATGAATATTTCCATAAACATACCTATAATCAGTAAACATTTCTACTGTCTTCCAATAGCACATTATATTTGCTAATGCAAGTTTATGAATTTAAAGGGATAAATGATCATTAGAAAACCCTTTTGCAATAATGGTACACAGCTGAAGATGCCTCTTTTCATGAAAAACATGGTGTATGTTCTCTGTATGTCAAAAAGATCTGTAATCTATAAACAAATTACGTATTACATCTTACATTGTTCATTAATGTGAAATACACCCAAAATGGATAATATATGAATGAATTATAAAATGTGTTGACCTCTAAGCTTTAAAAAAGAAAGTGTCTTAAATTTCTGGCAGGGTCAGTAACATTCTGGTGCTCACAGATAACATCACAAAGTGCCAACCTTCTGGGCTACATTTCAAGTGCAATGAACAGGAAGACAAAGATGCCTTTGAAATACAAACACAAGTGAAGAATAACCCTGAGTCTGCTGTATTTTGATCATCCTCTGTGTGAAGATAAAAAGCAGACCTAATTTTGTATTGGATTACTCAGATTCCTACCACAGGATGCACAGCTTATATATAAATTCAGTCAAATCCGACAAGAGTCAGAACAGCAGTTTTGCAGGCAGTATAATTATCTGGTGAGTATCTTATTTTTCATTGCATCACATGAGCAGTGGTTGACTGAAAGTATGCCACGGTCAATGATAGAAAGTAGGAAATGTGCATGTCCCTGACTGTGTGCAAATATGCCTGTCAGAGAGTTTTGCTGGTGTAGATATATGTGCAACAGCAGTGAATTGTCTGAATCGGTGTGTGTCAGCGATGGGGGCCTCACTGGCTATGTAAACAGGGCCTGACTACCCTGAGAGCTGATGGTTATCGACCAGTCCAGACACAGGAATGACAGGTCTTATCTAGAATTGGAACTGGCTATACGAGATGTATGTCTATTGTCTATATGTACACATACAGGTACTCTCTGCTCAAATCTCTGTAGGAATAGGTTCAAACTTTGCGCTGTATTACACAGAAGAAACATCCACGTTGCACACAATGCTGATACATAAGTGACACAGCACTACCATCTTGTTTGTGCCATCATTGTGATAGATGGATGTGAAAGCTTCCGTTGTTCCTCACCACTCTGCCAGCTCTACACATCAGGTAATGAAATTCAAGTGCTGCATGTAAAATGTGTGTGTGTGTGTTGGTGGTGGTGGGGGGGGGGTCAAGGGGTCACTCATTTCCCTGAGGATTCCTGCAGTATAGGAGGTAGAAACTGTTGCATCTGTTAAGACATAATAATGAGATTGTTAGACTATATACAGTGTAATCACAACCTACAAATGCAAACAGCAGAAATCATAAGCCATTTGCTTCAACTGCTGGAAAAATCAATCAATTAATTAGGATTTTAAGTATCACTGAACTGGAATCCCCAAGCACACACTATAAAGCCATGTTGATACACCGGCTTTTTCATTGCACATCATTGTATATGCATTTGTGCATATGTGTATGAGATTTCTGGAGATGTGGATAATAAGTCTGTGTGTTTCAGGTTAAAATGCTTTATCTACCTTTGCAACAGCAGCTTTCAGCAACTTTTATTCTTCATTTTTAAGGGAAGTTTTGTCTACAATGTACATGAAGGCAGACATTACTAATCAGATATAGATGTTTGATGTATTAAAAAATATAGTGAAGTGAAGAGTCTCAAAATCGCATAAATAATATCATGTGCAAAATACTTTTGAATTACAACCAATCAAATTCAGAACAGGCATGTAAATGTAAGTGTCAAAAATCTGTTTATATAGTAAGTTGTTTTCACATGTCAGCATATGATTTTCACATCTGCTTTTTAGGGGAATTGCTCCAATACTCATCTTAAAAGTATTGCTCAAGGTATTTTAGAGATTACAGAAGACATACATTTTAGTAAATAGTAGAATTTTATTTCCAGAGCTTGCAATGCATTCATACAACACAAATTATGTGCCTGACTTGAGACATTTCTTTCTGACAGCTTCACATGAAGACATCATTTATCCCTGCAGTTGACAGGTTGACACCCTCTCTCTAAATTCATCAGAGGCATAATGAGACATCTCTATCTGACTGTGTTTCCCAAGGTAAACTCCAGAACATCACCAGGCCTTCTAACGAATAGGATAAGTACTGACCTGACCTTTGGCTTGACCTTCTTCTTTCACAGAGACAAGAAATTAGCAAGCAACACTGTTGAATAGTGCACCTCTAGAAATGTTAGTGTCTTCCATTTAACTCTGATCCTTCCTCTTTGCAAGTGAGTAAAGGTCAAGCCACTAAAGCTGCTGTATTGATTCACCCTCTGCTGGAAATTTTTTAGATTTCAAGTTAGAAGGGGGAGAACATAAAACAAAATAATTTGTCATAATTTCCCCCACTGGACAGATTTGGCTATACAGTTAGTAGGCAAAAGTTCAAATGTGGTGTTCAGCAGGCTGAGAGTGACGTTCTCACCAAGTGGAGACAAGCTGGAGCGTTTGAGGTGGTCGCTAAGCCGCAATTCTAAATCCAGTAGTGAAATGGCCTGTCAGAGTGATGTATGACGCAGAGGAGACACAGGGCTTCATCCTGGACCTGGAGAGCATCTACCAAGCCCCTTAATTCCACACAGACAACAGGACGCACAAATGCATTTGAATTATTTTACTGTCTCAAACACTAATATGAGAGATTGTGAAATACTGGAATGAAAACTGTGATATTAGAAGGTGAATCATTTAACAACTATACCGTCATTTAAACAGGACTCTGATCTGACATAAAAAAAAAGATCATCATTCTGTGTCATTTACCATAAAATCCAAATGACATATTATATGAATAAAAAAGATAAAAAAGTTCAGGATCACTCACTTCACATGTGATGTATTTAGTTCCACTGTCTATAAATATGTTTTCTTGTAATCACTTCTCCAGAGACTAGACATAAAGGGAAGGGAAATGCTGCTCTGAATCAAAATGTGCTTGCTCATAAGGTCAAGCTCACATCATCTTTACCATAACTGAACCCTCCCCCCACCTCACCATCTCTCTCTTTTTCACTCTCATTACAACTTTTTCTCTAGCTCTTCTGCTATGCCATGATTTCCATCTTGGACTGACACCCCCTCCTCCTCTTCATACTGCACAACTGCACCCCC
>OMLM01008122.1:94445-109177 GCA_900302695.1 Helostoma temminkii
ACATCTCTGAGCTGAACTCTACAAACACATTAAGGCTCAGTATTCAAGTCTATGCAACACACACACACACACACACACACACACACACACACACACATGCAGCTTAATCAGATTTTGCCCAACAAATAAGCTTTGTAAATGTATGCAAACAGACAGACCTGGAAGTCCTAATTCAAATATGCATATATATATAAAATCTAGTCAGAATACATCATTCATGGACTATGCACTGTACACTAAAATGAATCCACAGATAACCTCGAATAAGAACAACAAAACAATGTCTTTTTCAAAGAAAATCATAGAGGACTGTGATAAGCCTCCTTTCAGCAGCGCTTGACTGCTGACTGTTTGGAAGTTCTGCTTTGGAATGAGCACATGTGCAAACATGCTTATAGTGTTTTTGGCAAGTATGCAAAGAGACGATTCACAAATGATTCAAGTCTTATTCAGGTTACCCAGCACAGAAGTGTTTAAGCTGCTTAAATATTTGTCAGATTTGTTTCAGTTGATGATTTTCTTAACAAACCTTGTTATTCTGTAAAATGCTTGTGTTTGCACATAAAAAATAGTTGATAAAGCACAGTCACAGAGTGATTGACACAGTGACTATACAAATGCCACATGCAATTCAAGTATTCTAATGTAAGTCACAATGCAAAGGGAGATGGTTGGTATCTAGTGAACTGACTGGGTAAAATCGACAGTTGGAGGAAGTAAGTGACTTCCCTACAGGATATGCATTAAGCATCCACTCTGCCCATCAACTAGCAAAAATGCTGCCTTTTCAGTGTTCAAATAAAGACAAAAACCCAAATTGATCAGCTTTATAACTCACTGTCTGTTTACCTTTTGCCCTTGGTGCAATGGAAGTCAGATGCTGGAAAGTTGTGGGTGGCCGGAAGCTTAGACAGTTGTGGCTACAATGGGGTGTCAGGACTCTGTCAGTCAGTCCAACTCAAGTTCAACTCTAGCAGGCCACTCACTCTTCACAGTGACATTTGAGAAGACCAACCAAGGAGACTGGTAGCAAGGGGAATGGAGGATCAGAGGGGCCTTGTCCTGGCTTAGATTGCCCTGGATGCTCAGATAAGATGACAGGGAAGGGCATACTGGGGCAGAACAACAGGGAAAGCTGTCTGGGGCTACTGTTACCACAGGAAGAAGTCACTCACACACTCAGATCACCTGCCACACATTTGGAGTCTATGATCTGATTAGGTCACACAACCAGGAGTTGGGAATTGGTCATCAATCTGAGACTTGATCCAACATCAACTGATGTAGGGTTACTTCTATAACAGCTGTGCGCATTAATAAAAGGAATTGAATTGAATTTTTAACACAAATACAAGTACTGTATGTGTTTGTATTGACCTGAAGTATTTGCAAATTATCATTTTGCATTCTTATCAATAACAGCACAAGTTTCCAGATGAGTTAATTACATAGCAAAACTTCCAATGCTCCTTGGAATTTATATTCAGACAGTCCTTGCGGCCATTAATCCATCCATCCATTTTTTTTTAACTGCTTAGTCCCTGTGTGGCTTGCGGGCGTGCCAGAGCCTATCCCAGCTATCATACAGGTGAGAGGCGGGTACATCCTGGTTTCCAGTCCATCACAGGGTCACAAAAAGACTATAATTCACATTGACTGCATGACTTTGGACTGTGGGAGGAAACTGGAGTGCCCAGAGAGAACCCAAGCAAACCCCACAGAAAAAGACCCTAGCTGTCCCAGGAATCAACCCAAGACCTTGTTGTTGTGAGACAACAGTTCTAACCACTACACCACCATGCTGCCCATCACAGAATTGTTAAGTTATTTCAGTAAAGAAACCCAATTTGCAGAGAGGTTTGAAACATTCTTATCATAAACATTTCAACATTTTTGTCACAGACATTGTTGTGTGGTAAGTCATTCCTAATGCTGACACTCTGACCTAATATATATGTATGTAATGTAAAGTTTTGCAGTGTTTAAAAGGAGGCAAACAGGTGTCAGTTAAGGATTCGCAGTAGTTATTTATATTATGAATTGACGCAATGTGTATGGGCTCTGGTAATCTATGATATTACCTGGTATTATTTTTTAGATGTACTTTATGTGAACAGGTGGTTATAGTGGTTAGCACTGTCGCCACAGCAAGATTCCCGGGTTGGCCAGGATCTTTCTGTGTGGAGTTTGCATGTGCTCCCCCGTGTTTGACTGGGTTCTCTTCGGGCACTCCGACTTCCTCCCACAGTCCACAGTCAGGTTAATTGGAGACTCTAGATGTGACCTAGGTGTGAGCGAGAATGAGAAAATGGATGGATGGATGGATGGATGTGAACAGATCTGTTAAACTCATAGATCAATCCATCAACCAAAATGTACACACATTACAAATTACTGTAACTGTAAATGCTGTGATGTCAGACCACATATGGTCAGTCTTACAGTATACAATCCTGATAACATACACATACACCAACACCAGAAAAAAAACAAAAAAAAAAACACAATGTAGCATTTTCATTTGGCGAGTATTTCCTGTTGTCCGGGTTGGCATATGGCTACTGGTTCCTGTTTTAGACCATTTCTCTGTCTAACAGAAATAATTGTCTAACCACTGGAAGGACTATGACTTTCAGGTTCTGTTGTTTTGAAGATCTAAAACCATGTAATTGCCTCCCAACATTTGGGAAAATTGTTCACAGTGGCTTATTTAAGATACAGTTCTCAATGTTGCTTAATTATCTCACCAATAAGCAGAAAGGGCTAATAATCTTTGTCATATACTGGCCAAAAAATGTAAGAAATTTAAGAGGATAATAAATTTATGTCAAGCATCTCTTTAATTAAACCTTCCACACTGTGGACAAAAACAAAACAAAACAACAATTTATGTGCTTAATTTTACCAGGTGAGAAGTGATGGGACAGTTCTATTCAGCAATAACATCAATGACTCACTTGTATACAACGAAAATGTCACCAGGTAATCACCTTTTTAACGCAGCAGAAGTAGTGACCAGGAGTGGTCACAGGAGCTGTGAAATGTTAGTTTTACAGTGAAAGTAAACAGCCTCTCCCATGGTGGGCCTGTACCCTACACAGAGTAAGCACATGTTTCCCATTGTGGTTAAAAGGGAAGGGGATTAAAGTGTAGTGCAGCCGGAGCCACAGCCATACACCCCATGGTGGGATCACAGTACTCTCAGGTCTTTCAGTACTGCTGATGTAGCCCAGTTGGAAGTGGCTGATATAGGGAGAAGCCATGGCCAGATCTATGAGATGTCAGGATCATTCAGGGCCTGAATTTGAGGTTTTTCCTTCAGCTGAAGAGGTAGACATGTTCCCCTTGTTGACAGAGCTGCACGGCTGAGGCTGGCAGGCAGTCACACAAACATAGGAGAGGCAAGTAATATGAAAAGGTGATGAAAGCAAGCGGATTTTGGTTTTCAGAGGTGCAAATGTGTCCCGACAAAAAAAGAGATCACCTTCAAAATTCAAGACTGAAAAGTGGCAAAGAAAAAAAAGAGAAAAAGAGATGAAGGCAGACTTTGGCATGGAAACGACGGGAAAAACAATGCTGACGGCTGCTAGTTTTGGCTGCCAAATTTGAGGTTTTCACCCCATGGCCTCAGGATCAAAAAAGGCCACTTTCAGGTTCCACAGGGGACAGTTAATGCAGGAGACTGTGACTGTGCAGCCAATTAAGAGACACTTTAAAAAGGCAAGTAATACAAGGGACATTGAGGAAGACATGCATAGTCAAGCATATCTACACTTACCAAAAACTGCCAATTAACAAACACCCCATGAAGATCAGCTGTGACTGCTTCAGCTGGAAGGCTTCCATGTGCAGTGAGTAAAACAACGTTCTGTACAGGGTAAGACAGGATGTACAGGGAGGGTCAAACATTCAGCCTGTCGGTCTCACCCAAGTGTCTCTACTGAATAGTTTAGGGCATTGATAGCTCTCTATTTGAAGTTTTACTGAACCGAGCTTATGTTCAAACTTGAAAGCCAAGACGTTCAACTCTCCAGTTTTGACCTAATAAAAATCATACAATAAAACACAAGCCAATGTTCCATAGACCTAAATATTTAACTACTGAGCCTATAAAAAGACTTCATCATAGTTATTATCAGCGATCACCATAAGTTGAAAATGAAAATCTTCAAATTCCTTCCTTGTATCTTGACTTACAAAAAAAAAAAATTGTGACTTGACTCAGACGTGCCCTAAACCACTTGAAAATGAAGTTAGCATTTTCCCAGTCAAGTCTAGCACACAATGCTCCAAGTTTAAGTCAAGTATTCTGAAAAATGATGAGCTGTCTGTCTTAACCTTTTGGCCTCAAAGCCCACACACATAAACATAGATAATTACATGCTATACGTCTGTCAATCTTGCAGTGTTGGTGTATCGGCTTCTGTGTATGCCTGTGGGAGAAACTGGGGAGTGGGGATTGTGTGCAGGGCCTAAGTGTTTGTGCAGATTTACTGGACTACTTACCCACCAGAAGAGTGTGAGTGAGAGAGTTCAGCATGCTAATGAGCATGTGCATAATCTTGTTTTGAAACTGGTAACATAAATATGTAGCATTTGCTGATCAGATCTTTAAAGTTTATCCTGAACATAAAAGATCTGCGCAGTAAACCCTAGTCCCTATATTTGATCCAGGTGACTCTTGGTTAGTGGTTTCACAAAACATGGGACAAACACGTAAGCACCACTCTCACCTCTTTCTCCTTCTTCATGACATCAGAAATTTCCAATCCCAATGACGCCACACTGACCTCCACTGTCTTTGATTAATTGGTTCCTACAGGGCTTTCAGAGTGTTCCATTTGAAAAAGAAAAGACAAAAAACACTTTCAGGTCCAAACGTGCCTGCAGCCAACAGCACGGCCACAGAGCAAGATGCCCTGGCACATGATAAAATAGCCACACTAACAGAGTTTTCCTACTGACACTGATCAGAGCATTACATGGGATGTAGTTAGCAGGGATATCTGTCAAACTCCCTTGATTACAAACATCCTTCAGCAACACATGTGAAAGGGAAGACACACTAAACATACATTCATGCATCAGTACACAAGCCTAGAAGCACACCACCCATTATTATTTGTATGCACACATCAACAAAACACCATAACTCCTGATTTAAATGTCAGGGATGGCGACAGTGGAAAAAGGTGGGATGAGGAACACATCAAGTCTAATCCGGCCAGGGATTACGAGCAGGCAAATATCGGCAAAAATAAACAAATGACTAACATTCCCAGTCTGTGTGGTTACAAGCCCCAGGGCTCCAGCTATAACCCAGCAAGGTCTGGATCCAATCCCTGCTGTTTATCAGTGAAAGCAGAAGTAGCCACTTGTGAAACCTCCATGACAAACACTTGGGGGACAAATCCAGAATGGTGAATAGAGCAAACCAACCAAATCACTCCTCCCACTTTGATTTACAGCAAAATCTGTAGCTTGATATTCTAATTGAAATGACCATTTTGTTACCACACCATAACTCACTCTGACATACCCTTCTTGTTAGGCATTTTCAGTGGGGTGATTATTTGATTTTGCCTTAGCTAATTTCCAGTGACTGACATATTCATCCAGTTCTGTGTCATTTTAAGTCGACACTGAGGCTGACTTAGCCAGCACAGTGCAGACAGGCAGTTTATTCATCACGTGATAAAATTTGAAACATGATACAGCAGTTAATACAAATCTGACTTCTGAGTCCTGATCAAGGATATTTCAAGACACAACAAATAAGCCAGAGTGGCACACCTCTTTGGCATTATTGAGTAATTATTGATTACATGTCTAGACATCACTATGAATGCTGTTGGACAGATGATGTGATGAGCCATAAAAAGTAATAACAGGGTTGTTAATTAGCAGCGTGTGATGAAACCTAAATCGAAGGTTAAACAGTAAAAGTGCGCACAGTTTTATGCAATGAGGAAATCGTGAACAAGAGGAAAAAGGACTTCCACTGGAAATGCTGACAAGGCACATGTTCCTCTGTCTCTTCTACCCATTTGTTTGCCTTACATGACATCAGATGAAATGCTTCACTAAGTCTTAACATGGGTGGATGTTCAGAGGCCTTAATCTCACTGTATACCGTATATGGGTGTGTGCCTGTGTGTTTGTAGGTGTGTTGAGAAGTAAAGTCTTCCCTTTGCTCTAATCCATCTATTTTGTTACAGTCAACCGTTCAGAATCGATGTACAAAAGTGGCAAACCCAGAGCATTTTGCCTTTTCATTCTGTTTTACCTGCTGAGCCCAGAGACTCACAAATGCCAAAGTACTCTATTGCTTTAACCCTGTCCCCATGCCTGTCCCTGGCCAGCACAAAAGCCATCTGGGTTGCGACTGAGAGCTTTAGCAACAAAATAACTCTTTCAATGTGCACTCGACATGGTTCTGACTGCAGGACGTTGAGGTCGCCAGCACCAAGATTCTTACTGAAGGTCCCCCGCCTTCTCTTCCACCCTTCTAATCCTGGCCTACATGACTGACTCCGACTGAAAGCCCCACACGCCCGAGGTGGGAGCCAAAAGCACTGTGAAATTCAAAAAAGACCACCTGCTCTTCAAACTAAATTGCACTCACTGAAGGCAATGGGGAAGAGAGAGAATGAAAAGGAGGGGAGAAAGTGGAAAAAATGAGTAAGAATAAAAAGAAAGACAAGTCAGTGCTCTCCCTCTGTGATCTTGGCAGACAAAAGAACAAATTGCATTTCTGCGTCATGGCACCCAAAGGTCAAAATTGGCATAGGGTTCCTCGCAATACTGTTTGCGTGTGAGTATGTTGATATAGGTTCCATCACTTCCCACAAGAGAGCCAGAGAGGTACACAGACCTGCCTTTAAGCCTTTCATCTTGGCTTCTTTTGTATTCAGCTACACTCGTGTCTGTTGTCTCCCTCCTCTATTTGGTAGAATTGTCTGTTATTATTCCAAACAGCATTATCTTTATTAATGCCACAGGTCTCAGGACTGTGCACTCCCTGGGAGCCAGGTCTGGACAGAGTTGCAACCAATCTCCCTAGATAAAAGCTCAGCAGAGAGCTGTATGCAAGCCAGAGAGCTTGGACTGGCCTTCATCCTCCCTCCTCATTCTCAGACAGAGGTACGGTCCCTACAAAGACTAAGATATGGCTTTAATCTTAGCACTTTCAGTCAGAAAGAAACATTTGAACTGAGAGCACCACTCTAGAAGGCTATCGGAAGTCACTTTAGGTTGTTAGCCACTAGTCAGAACAAACAAATGCAAAATTTTATCTAATATATTTAATATTAGAAAATTGCAAAAAGAAAATAAACATAATGTAAAAGTTTTCGGATCGGAACAGAAAGGCTTTAGATTCACAAATCGTTGAGGTCAGAAGCCATGAAATATATTCATGTGCTAAAGTTTTGAGAGTTCTGTGGCTTATAGTGTTGGTGGCTCATATGTACATGGAGCTGAGGTTGTTTTCTGAAGTCAGCCATGCGTGTTGAGTTATTTTAAAGGTGGTGTGGAGAGCTGACGTGTGGCCAGGCCAGGGCAAGGCAGCGGCTGGGGTCTCGGCTCAGTGCCTCAAGCCCCTCGCTCCAGTGGTCACACAGCATCAGCTCCCGGCCCGAGCCCGGACACTGATTTATGGGACAGGGGGATTACCATGAAACCAGCCGTGAGGACCACCCAGATGGTGGCACAGGATGACAGCCGCACAAACACACAGGCACACATGCTGCACATACTTACAACTCCACACATACTGTACTTTTGTTTGCACTTTTTAAAATAGATATTAATACTTAAATGACTTAAAGTTAAACATGAATATTGGTATACAAGAGGTTAAATAGAAAAACATTAAACAAGCATAAAGCCTGCACATGACCTTTAAAGTCGCTCTATTGTAGTGGGAGAGATTAAATTGCTTTCTTATTACCACAAAGCAAGACAACTCATTAGAGTAGAGAGAGTAGTAGAGAGAGCTGGCTATGTTGATGTTGATGGTTAAAAGTTATCCTGTTCTATGTCTTTATTCTTACTTCAGTTTACATAACACTTAATTTAACACTGACAACTTGAGTAATTTTTTTATCTCAACTGACCCAAGTCAAAAAACAGAGTCTTCCATGGATTTACAGGGAGGAGCAGAACCCAGGCTCGAGCTCTCCTCTAGCTTTTATTCAAATATTTCTGAAATCTCTGAAATCTCTTTAACATATTTAATAACTCTGTTTCCACATGCTGGCAACATGTTTTTACTCTAACTGCAACTACAAACTTCAATACTTTTCCATACATACAATATGGAATTCATTCAATATAGAACACAATTTAATCTAAACACATGTGCAAATACACTGAGCAAAAAAGAAAAAGAGGGAGAAAAGCACATATTTCTCACTTGCCAGGGCACAGCACAACTCAACCTCAAGGCTCCAGCTGGATGAGCAGAACAATAAGAGTCAATGACAAATCGGACGCGGTGCATTCCTTGGACAAACACTCACTTCATAAATGAAGAAAGGTAGGCAAACACTCACCTGCCCTAAGCTAATAACACGTCTAGAGAACAAAATACACAAACACACTTGAGCTAGTTAATTTGTTGTGATAATGATGAGAATTAAACTGTGTGAAAATGTGTCAGCAATATGATAGGACCAGGTAATATATTATCTCAGAAAGAGACTAATTTTCCATAACCAAAATCACCATAGTAAAGAGGAATGCAGTTAGTCCCTGTGTGCCATATTGACGTATTTTATATATATATATATATGTGTGTGTGTGTGTGTGTGTGTATATATGTATATACTGTATATATGCCTGTATATACCCCATTGTTTCAGATATCGCCTAATCATTGCACAGAAAAAAATACAAAATAATAGAATGTTTTTAACCAAGGTCATCAAAATGGCTGCAGATGGATGGTTTAAACAGCTAACACCCAATATATTACATAATAGGTTGTGGATTTTAAACCACACGTGGGTCTGGCCCTACAACACAATACAACTTCTTCAAAACCTGTCTCTATATGTGTGCATGTGAGTTTCTGAACATGTGTAATAATGTGTTAAAATGACTGCATGCCTGTGTGTCAAGAAATCACCGACAACTTTACTCACTTTTCTACTAAACAAATAACACCACATTTTACCCTAAGGCCTTCATTCCCAGCAGAGAAAAAGCAAAGCTCAACTGACAGCACCGCTCCACTCAGTGGGATGCACCCTCAACACTTCCTGACCATGTGACTCACCCCAGCTTCCTTTTGATTGGACACTCAGAGGCAAAGAGGATGAAGAGACGAGAGAGTGCTGGTGGTGGAGGGCGGTGGGGACCTGACTGGCAGCGGGCACATGAGAAAAAACAAATTCCTGCCCCATTGCCATGGAAATGAGTCAACAGCAAGTCGGAGGGAGCGCAGAGAAGGCCTAGGGTTGTGGGGCACAGGCTGACCTGTTGTAGTTAACAATTCATCCCTGTATCCGGCTACCAAATGATTGGGCAAACACGGAGTGCTGTGGAGTCAAAAGGGCCCCAAGGGGCTGAGAGAGGGGCATCACCCTGGGGTGACATGCTGACAAGCACACACTGTTTGGTAGTGGGTGAACCAGCTGAAAAGAGTAAGGGATAGGGGGCACCAGTGGGGAGAAGTGTGGTGATGGGATGTGGGAGAGTGGCAAAGTACACTCAGTACCACAGGCTCCAGCACAGTTACAAAACAGTATTGATGGATGGCTGGCTTTGTAAAGCAGTGTAATTAAATGATTTGTGTTAAAATGCCATTTTGAGGATGAGAACAATCTTTCAAGTACACCACAACAAACATCACCTACTAAATTCAGTTTAAACTGTTCATGTTAAGCTAAATAGTTAACAGCAGTTGGCTACCAGTTGTTCCAGCAGTTAAAGGAGGAGTTGCATCACTTTTATAAGCCTACACCACAGTAACACAAAACGTTTCTGGAAAATATCAACCTAGTTACAGATTTGTGTTGAGTGTTTCGTACACTTAGGTTAGCTGGACTGACCCATATGTGAAGAACCACAAAAAAATTAATGGCATAAATTTACTGAACAAACTAGCATGGATATAAGGAAATCGCAAAATCTTATGACAGCTAAGCTTGTATATTAAGGACACATGTTAAGCATCAGTTGTACACAACATAGGTTGAGAGTACAAAGAGTACAAAATCAACAGAAAAACACAAAGACTTTCCTAGAAAGATATACTCACCATAAGATCCTAGAATGAAGGTTGATGTCTCATTCCAAGAATTTAGATTCGCTCTGTAAAAAAAAAAGGACAAATGTCACTTCACACACATATAGTATTCTGTTGCTATATATACTTAAAGCTTCGTTGTACATTTGTTCAGCTGGATTCATTTATATGAAACAGTGTTAGACCATGTAATATGAGGTACAAATGGAAAATAGTTCAAAGCCTCAGCCCACAGGACCAGAATTCAAAACACTGACCACTTAACAGTGGAGCAGAGCACTATTTGACAATAATGGGTCAGAGACAGAAATAACAGACGAGGGACGGGTGGATCTCATCAATGTCTCATCATATAGAGGTGCAATTGCAAGGTTTCAATACTGTACATATGTTAGGCTAGACTTTACGTAGTGTTAAGTTAGTCTCAGTCAGCACATGCTGTCATTTGTAACTGCATGTATTGTCACAGCCGAGTCGACTCCCCAGAATGGCAAAGCAAATCTCATTATCCACTTGGCCATGTACCTTTTCAAGGGTTGAAATGGCAACATTACAACAGACCTTTAACTGGGCAGTGGTGTAAGGAGGGTGTGTTAGCAGAGACGACCTGTTACTGGTTCTCCACTGCTATTCACGTCAGAGCACAGTGTTTTCATAAACACAGCTGAAGCATATCCTTCCTTTAGTGGGAATTAGGATCTTCTCTATAATAATCCACCCAACAAATCTTATAAATGAAAAACAGAACTGCTTCATTTACAATGTGTCTGTTCAAAAACAGAAAGGAGAGAAAGTAAGAAAAACTAGGACAATAGTTGGATTATGATAAAAATAGCAGATGTGAGGAGTCATTTCTCAAAAGGTGTGTCATTCATGGAGCTCGGGATGAACTACTGGCCACAACTGGCTTCTAAATTTAGCATATTTACTAAAATAAAAAATGAGTTCACTCATTGGCACTGGGACTTTCTCCTCCTCATTCATGACCTCAGTGGTGCAGCCGGCGTCACTCATGACGAAATACTAACCATATAAAACAACAAAAAAAGACCTCCTCAAATACTCTGGGTACATAAGGAAACAACCGCAATTTAATGTTCCCTGTAAATGATCCTATTATGGCAATCCAAGTCCAAATCAACAGAAATATGACTTTGCACATTCTAATTTTAGAAGTGAGTTTTCATCATCTTTTACATAACAGCCTTAAACAGAACACAGACTCTAGTTTGATGTTTACATATTGAAGTAATAGACTTTGAAGCAGTTTACTCTAGTTTTCTATACATGCATACTTTACTGTGTGTTTGCTACTGTGTTTGTTTACTGTATCTATACATACTGGGGATGACACTGTGTGTGGCAGGCCAAGGAGGATGCCCTTGGGCCAAGCTGAGGAGTAAGTGAAGCAGAAGTCCCATCTAAGCTCAAAAGTATGCAAGTATCAGGCTTGTAACTAAAACACAAGCATAAACAAGGGCGATGTTAGGGATTACACTCTGCAATACCGCCGCAGGAAACCACAGACAGCTCAGGTGTAACTATCGCCACAGACACATTCTTCCTCATCTCAGTTCTAGAGGAGCGCTGCCTGACAGCTCATCATCTGCCCTTGTTGGCTGTTTGAAACCTGTGCAAACATCTGCAGGCTTTTTTGTCTTTGTGTGTATGGAATGGAAGCCATAGGTGAGCAGGACACACACACAGAAGCATTACAACAGCCTAATGCCATGTCAAAGAAGCCTAGCGGCACAATGTCACATACCCTTTCAAAGAGCAGAAAATATTTTCTTCCAGATATAGACGCCTTATTTATTTTTCTGTCTCACTTTCCCTCAAAAGTTTACCAAGAAAGTTTTAAACCAACTGATTTATTAGAAAGTGAAAAGATTAAGATTTTATCGAAGGGAGTATAGGTGGGAAAGGGGGAGGCAAGCACATTTCCTCAGTAAATAGCACCCTCTAGAGCAACACTATATCCAAACATGTACTTCACTATCAGTGTCGCTGCATAAGCTGCATAAGCTGAACCCACATGGGAGATTCATCAAACACAGTCGATGAAAAATGACAAAAAACTTTCTTTTCTTTCAGGTTGAGAAAATTACACATATTTTGAAAGGTACATGCATGCAGGTTGTCTTATTCTCTGGCTTATTTGTTAGCCACATTACAGAGATGAAGTAGAATCACTCGTTTTCCCAGTATGAGCTGATAATGAGGCAGGCTGTTATTAAGATGTTTGCTTTAATCGTGTGCAGGGTTATTAGGGGTGGTTTACAGTACACAAGAGAGATTAAGGTAGGCCATGCATGACGGAAAGAGCTAGGGAGACCAACGATAAGCCAGCTACCCACAACTGTGAAGCGGGCTGAGAAATATGAGTGCACAGTAGGACATGTAACCCAGCAAGACAAATCTCTCTGCCTCTCTTTTTACTTCTCTCTCTCTCTCTCTCTGTCTCATTCACTCTCTCTGTTCGCCTCAAATCATGTTACACAACCACAAAGGAATGCCTCATATATCGCAGACAGATTTTAAACAAGCGGAAAAGAAAGGATCAGTAAAGAGAGGATTGCAGAGGGATCTTTCCAAGCAGTAGGTGTTATTTGGTTCCTTTATATTAGAACAAAATGTCAGGGAGCTTGGCAGTACTGTAAAGGCACACAAGTCCAGACACATACTAACTACTTCACAAATGCTTACATAAACCAAATCGGCCTGAGACACAATGATCCCTCCACCAACCACGGAACACTACACATTTCCTCTATATTTTTCCACGGCGTTTACAAAAATAGACATTGAACTGTTTCAATAACTTTTGCTGGAATTTTGGGGAGCACTTGAAAATACATCTTTTTATGAGCTTCCAACCTTTCCCACAGAATTCCCACCCAATTAGTCCAGCACACAAAGCCTCAAATGGGCTACTTAAACATGACACACAGCACCCACCATCTGTGTTTGTGAGACCTATGTAGCATTAAAAAAGCAATGCTGTCATTAACTGTAACAAAATAATTTTATTTTGAATATTTTGATAAACAGCTAAAGCTATAAAATGACCAAAATCAAAATGAACCATAGCATCAGGGTAAATAATTTACCCTCAAAGGCTAAAGCATTTTCATATAAAAAAGTTGGCATGTACAATTTTAAATTTAAATGATGATTTAATTTGTTAATAGAAAAAAGATGTCCGAACCTGCCTGGCCCTATGTGAAAAAGTAACTTCCCCTGAAAAATCATGAACTGTGATTAACCACATTTATGGAAAGCTGAGTTCAATTTCACTTGCCACACCCAAACCTGATTACTGCCACACATGTTGAATCAAGAACTCACTTAAATAGAAGCTAACATGTGACAGATAAAAAGATATCAAAATGCAACGCATCCTGAGATCTAAGGAAATTCAAGAACAGATGAGAAACTAAGTACTTGACATGTATCAGTCTGGAAAGGGATCCAAAGCCATTTCTAAGACTCACTGACAGTTATTGCAAACACAGACTGCAGTTGTTGCCGCCAAAGGTGGCACAACCGGTTATTAGATTTAGGTGGCAATTACTTTTTCACTTGAAGCCAGGCAAGATTGGACAGCTTGTTTCCCTTAAAAAATGAAATCATCCTTTATCATCCGCATTTGTGTTTACTCAGCTTATCCTTGTGTAATATTAAAAATTATTTGATTATCTGATTCATTTAAGTGTGACAAATATGTTACAAAACAAACTGGGATAGAGGCAAAAACTTCACATACGTATTTCTGTCAACACCATTTTACTCGTACAACAAATAAATCACAAAAATCCACAGTTAAAATGAACATTTCACACATTGACTTTTGCATTGCATAGCTTGGCTGCATTAGCAAAAGGTGTGTGTGTGTTTGTCTGTGTGTATAAAGTTAGCAGAAGGTCAGAGTGGTGAGGTATTAGAACACTGTTTGCTCTCCTCCATGTACTCTTGGGGACCAGCCTGTTTGATAGTTTGAACAGTGACGTGTGAAACCCATAAAAACAGGACATAGCACCACACTGTTTGTTTAAGAACACCCACAGAAAAGACTGCCATTACAAACAAATTCCTCCTGTCCATCAAACCCTACCTGTTTAACAAGATATGACACAGAGCGGAAAAGGTAAAGTTACAAAAAGATCTACTTCATGATGGGATGACTCACATTTGTTAAAATGGTGTCATCTCTCTTACTCTCATGTCTGACCCACGGGTAAGTTTACGAAAGAATAAATTCTCTTTCAGTCTTTCCACTAAGTTTGAACATGTATACATTACATATAAGATAACTGTATGTAGTAAGCAGGAACAGAGGATCTACATTAGACATTCTTTAAATCCAGTGAAATGTTATGTGTCTATTGTTTGTTTGTTTGCTTTATAGAAGACTATTAGACTAAAATAATTTCTCAATTAATAGAAAATTAATCAGCAACTATTTTGATAATCTGCCAGT